>JARYHS010005703.1:0-15000 GCA_031002005.1 Vandiemenella viatica
CTTCCTTCACAGATAAAACACTTGGCACTATCTTGTAAGTCCTGAAGTCGATTTTTCAATACTTGTGTGTAATTATCATAGTTGTATACCAGCTCGTCCGACCTTCCTTGCAAAATTCCTGGTATATTTGCTTCTCTCCCATAAAATAACAAATGTGGAGAGTACTTCGTCATTGTATGAGTGGTACTATTATAGACAAATGTCTCATATTTTAATAATTCATCCCAGTTTTCATGGATTAGTCAAAACGACCTCCGCTTAATACTGACACAAGACATTTTTCCCTCCGCACATTTACCACTGCTTCTGGCACCAATATGCCTGATACCCATTCCTGTTTTGTTACAACAGCTTCTGAATCTTCGTAAATCCCCTCAGCTGCTAGCTAGATTATCTTTTCTTGTCGTTCTCCGACATGGAAACATAGCGTCTTCTCGTGCGGCACTGACTCCTCCTTAATTTTTTCCTGTCGCCGCTTAACGTCTTCTTCTGCTTCACTCAAGGGTATATCCCTGAATTCTCACCACCTATTTTCCATAATCTATTATTTCTTTATACTTTTTCAACCAATCGCGGTCTATAATTCCATCGTAGAGAGTGTCTACTCCCGCCGTAACAATTTGCATCTTATGGCATATTCTCAGCTCCCGGCCTTCTATCAGAATAACCATTATTGCTCTTTCGGTGAATATGGGCCTTCCTGTGATTCCTTGTATCCGTATTCCCTTAATCATGTTCTCCTAGTGACTCTTTCTTATATACTCCGACTTGATAAGAGATGCCTATGCGCCCGAAGACAAAAGTAACCTAATCGAAATATGTATACTTTCTTCACTCTCAAACTCAATGGTTGGTTTCGATTGTTGCAGTCTTCAAACGTTACCGTTTTGCTTGGCTCCGTTCCTCCTTCTACATTCTTTTGTGTTTCCCTTACTTGCTCTATCCATGGGCAGGCATTACAATTCTGCGGATGATACCCCCACTTGAAACATTTACAGCATTTCATCAATCTGTAGTTGCGACATTGCCCCATTTAACTCGACAAATTACATCTTGCATATGCCCTTGGCTTCTCCAAATTTGAATCTCCTTCTGCCATTGATCTTAAATTCCTGCTTATTCACAGCACTTTCCTGATCTGTTTCTCCATTGTCGTAATTCCGTCACAGCATCATTGCGATCTTCGTTGAAAGCCAGTCCCCAGCTTGTTAACATGTTCGTGCAGTGAACTGTCTCCCACTTACGTCAGTCTGGCATTGCTTCACATCGTGACCGCTTCGGTTTGAAAATTTACAGCGCACTCTTGCGGTGTGTCACACTTCACGTATGCCTGACGCTCTTACACACTGTCTCGTGTTTTGACCTCCTTTTTTTTCGCAGATTTGGTAAACATCCGCCGTCCTTTCACTCCTCTAATTCAAACCTTCGCTTTTTCCTCTATTTACTTCTGTAGGTTGTTTGCGATCGGTTCCTTGGTGTTGCCGTTTCTCTCTGAACGATAAAATTACGGTTTCTTCTAAAAGTGCAATATCAATTATCTCTGATAAAGGTAAATCCATTCCTCGTCACTGCCATAATGTTTTCGTCTATTAAACTTTGCGAAAACACAGCGCGGCTCTGATTACGAATTAATTTAAATACTCCCGTCAATTCACTTCCTTTTAAATCCTTTTTTGTTGCTTCTTGAAATTCGTGCACAATGCCATCTAGCCAACTCGCCCAATCTGCTACTGTCTCGCCGACCCGTTGTCGACTTGCAAACACACTAACTGCGTAGTGACCTACTATACGTTTAGGGCGATAATTCTCCACCAATATCACTCTTACTTCTTTCCATCCTTCACCTTCTCTCGTACAAGAATTCGTTGTCTAGCTTGACCTCCGATACGTGACTTGACAAATTTCAAAAGAATCTCTTGTTCTCCTTCATCAATAAGACTGAACGATGGATCACTGCCGGTTAATCAACGTTGAGGTTGGTGAACACTTGGATGGGTGACCGCCTGAAATGTAGCTGTGGAGTCTCGAAATGCAATTTTTTCTTAATGCCGCTGTTAAGCAATGGCGAAGAGAATGACTGTTGACTTCCTGGAGCCACGTGATGCACCATCATCATCATCATTGGTGTCATTTGCCAGTCAGCCGTGGCCATCCGGTTCCACCCCCTAGGTGTCGATTGAAGCGGCGACCAATGGTGGAGCAGCGGGAAGTTCTCTCCGACAGCGGGCTACTTATAGAAGTTCCTGAAGTCCGTGAGGCAGTTGATTCCGAGTTAGTGTTCTGCTCAGTGAAGACGTATGTCGCATCAACTCGTAAAAAGTGAGTGCCACACAGCCGTGACAGGCGGGCAGAGTGCTTCACCACACTCTGCTTTGCCGGCGACTGCTGTGGTACAATTGACGACCGCGCAATGCATTACGGACTCTGCTATGTTTAATATTCGGACCAGTAATGATACGCAGTTGACGGACCGGCAATTCTCAGAGATCGAACCGCGTAATGTGTCTTCCGGTACGCGATCTTTGTCGCTCGACCGAAATAATATCGAGGGATCTAAACCGTTCACCGCGGCGGAGCTGAGACTTAAGTCGTTCTACTCCAGTGCGGAAGGAAAGCGTCAAGTGGCTAATCTATTAACAAAATTTATCTGCAGTAAAAGAGAGGCCAGAAGTGCAAATCAGTGTGACAGTGCGGTGATTCCATTAACCGGCGAAACAAGGAAGCAACACTCGTTATTAGCTCGCGGCGAGGTGACACCGGGTGCCGTGAGTTTGGCCGCGAATACAGCAAAACGTCGAGCGGAATTAGCGATAAGCCCGCCGGTAATAATCCATGAAACAAAGAAGAGCAAGGCTGTCGTCGAATCATCCGCGTCGTGCGATATCGACCATAAGGCCTCATCCGCGCCGTGCGTTAATGTTACCCCAGCCGCGCCGGTTGCAACAAGCGCTGACGGGACCGCATTCCAAGGGCGAGTCCACCCTGAGCTGGAGGGGGTGTCAGAGACGGGACCAGTCCACTCGGCGCCTGAAGGGGAGGCCGTGCCCGGACAGCTGACGGGCGAGGTGACGGCGCTGCGGCATGGAGGGGAGAGCGGTATTATGGTGGTGCCCAGACACAGGTCAGATGCGACTCAGCCGCAGGCTGAGGCGGTCGCACCCGGAGCTGTTTCCCGGCTCCCGACCCGGGTAAAGGGTGGGAGTGGAGCAGAGGCGGCGCCGAGTAGAAAGGGGGGCCACGTGGTGGCGGACCTCGGTGGCAGTGTGGAAGCTGCGCCTCGACCACAGGCCGAGCAGCAGGCAGCTGGGGCCGTCTCCCGGACCCGGTTCGGGGGCGCGAGTGCAGGGGAAGTGGCGCGGGGCACTGGAGGGGCGAGCGCACCACGTCCTAACAGCGGTCCCAAGCGCACACTCGACCGACGGCCACGGGCCGCAGCGGCCACCAAGGGAGCGAGATCGAAACTCCCTACCGACAAGAAGGCGGCTGCGACCTGCCCAAAAGGCAAGAAGACCACTGCAACCAGCCAACAACAGCAGCACCTCAAAAGTGAAGCCACGACTTCCATCTCGAAGGATACGAAATGCGAGGAGGGAGGCAGCGAAGGCTGGCAGCAACCCCGAAAAAACGGTCAGACCCAAACAGTTGATAAACTCAATTGAGCAAGCGGCAACAGAAAATCCGTTTGGCGCACTGGATGAAGACATACACATAGAGCAACAGCAGCCAACACTACCTGAGGCTCCGACGGGGTACAGTCGTCGTATCCCTCCAATCATAGTCCACTATGAAGGAAGCGTGCATATCCTTGGACAAGAATTGGAGGCATTCTGCGAGGCCGCGTTTGACTTCAAGCCTATGGAAAATGGGCTACAGATCAAGCTAAGAACAGTCAAGGACTATAAACAAACCACCACATACCTACTGGGGGAAGGGATACAGTATTTTACGTACTCACTAGCGTCTGAAAAGAAAGTGCAGCTTGTGGTCAGGGGACTGCCACTGTGGATGCCCCCAGCGGATGTGAAGAATGCTTTGGAGGCAGGCGGCTACACCATAGAAGCAACAGAACAACTAAGGGCACCCGCCAATCCAACGAGAAACCTACCTGAGCGCCCCATACCACTCTTCATGGTGACTCTAATGGACACTGCTGAAAACAGGTCCATACTAGACATTAATCGTCTTCTTAACATGAATGTGACGATAGAGAAAAAGCGGAAAACTAATGCCACACTGCAATGTTTCCGCTGCCAAGCGTTCGGGCATATCAGTCGGCACTGCAGGCTGCAGGTGGCATGCGTGAGATGCAGTGGACAACACTCATCGAAGGAGTGCCACCTCGTCAAAGGAGTTGGGCAGCCAACCTGTGCGAATTGCAAAGGCCCCCACGTAGCCTCGTACAGGGGTTGTCCGAAATATCAAGAGGAGAGGAAAAGGCAGGCTGGAAAAACTACCAGCAAGAACAACAACAATCAGAGAGATCAACCTAGTCCAGCGAATCCTAATCCACCACAAGCTAATACCAACCAACCGCCAAACAACTCAGAGGCAGAACCCAACAATGAGGTCAACTCCCCGACCTCGGAAGAAACAACAGCACTGGCAGAAATGAGGATCCTGATCAGCCAGCTAAACGACGTAGTGAAGGGGGCTGGGCACCATCACAACTCAACTTAGAGACGTTGTAATGGCAGCGCTGCAGACTTCCAAAACACAATCCACCGCAGGTCACCAAAACCAAGATGGCTGCTAGACCACTGGAAGGCCTCAGGATCTGCGCATGGAATGCGAACGGCCTGCACAAGCAGCGCAACGAGCTCCAAACGTTTATGTTGGAGTTTGGAATCGACATCTGTCTGGTCAGTGAAACTCATCTCAAGCAGGGCATCAGGGTCTCAGTCCCAAACTACCTGTGCTATCGCCGGGACAGACCAACGGCTGGAGGCGGAGTTGCGGTGTATATTAAGAAGTCCATTAAGCATCACACCACAGCTCTTCCAAACTTCGCCAGCATAGAAGCAGCAGCAATAGTGGCAGCAACGACAGCAGGACCAGTAACAGTAATTCCGGCTTACCATCCACCAGGAACAACTCTTTCCGCTGCAGACGTGGCAGCCCTGAACACCATCCCAGGGAAAATCATACTAGGAGGGGACCTGAATGCCAAACACACAGATTGGCACAGCAGGACATCCAACCCAAGTGGAAGGGTACTCCAGAGAGAGAGTCAACGAAGAGGCTTTGCTGTCTGGGGCCCTGAGAAGCCAACACACTTCCCAGCTAATGAGAGATGCAGGCCAGACGTTCTCGATATCTTTGTAACAAGAGATGTCCCAGCCAGGCCATATCTCCAGTCAGGTCCCGCAGCTCTCTTCTGACCATAATCCCGTACTGTCAGACTGGGAGGTGGAGGGAGACAGGGAAGAAAACGGCGGCAAGAACTACGCCAAAACAAACTGGGATCAGTTCAGAGAAGAACTCCAGCAGCAAATGGAGGAACAACTGCAGCACCCAGTACTAGATCCAGATGAAGCCGCAAGTCGCTGGTCAGAAGACACGCTAAATATGCTGCCGACAAACGCTGCTCCTCAGAAGAGGAAATTCCAGGTCCGGCAACTCCCCGCCGAACTGCTAGAGTTTATAAGGAGAAAAACAGGGTCAGGAGAGCTGGCAGCAAACGAGGGAATAGAGTTTACAAGTCCGCTCCTTAACAAACTTCAACGTCGAGCTGAAGGTGAAGCTTGAAACCTATCGGAACCAGCAATGGGATGACCGAGTGGCTCAGTTACGAGTGGAAGACGGGACAGCGTGGAAGCAAACCCGTCAGTTCACAAGAGCCAGAAACCGCACACCGGCGTTGCACAGCGCGCAGGGCCTCGTATACACGGCAGAAGACAAAGCCAATGCGCTGGCGGACGTGTTTGAAGAGAACTTCCGACCAAGTAGCTGAGCCATACGACGACGACCATATTGAAGACGTACACCAACAGCTGCGCCGCTACTGGGCCACAAACGAAGGCGTGGAAGACGAAATAGGGGAGGTCGACACGCAGGAAGTAGAGGAGATGCTACGGAAGACTCAGGTGAAGAAGGCTCCAGGCTGCGATGGGGTAAATAACCTCATGCTACGGCAACTACCACCCGCAGCAGTAGAGAGTCTGGCGCCAGATCTTTCAAACAACATTTGAGAAGGCGCAAGTTCCCTGCTGCCTGGAAGCAGGCAGACATAGTCCGCTCTCCCCAAAACCGGGCAAGGAACCAGACGTTTCCGCAGAACTACAGGCCCGTTTCACTGCTACCGGCAGTCTCGAAGACCTTCGAGAGACTACTGCTTCGACGGCTGATGGTACACGTAAACCGACTGCAGATCATCCCGGACGAACAGTTTGGTTTTCGTCCAAAACACTGCACCACTCACCAGCTGTTGAGGGTGGCGGGAGGAAGCAACGGATGCCTTCAACCGCAGACGACACTGCGGAATGGTGCTGCTAGATGTCGCAAAGGCCTTCGACACCGTGTGGCACGAGGGACTCCTGCTGAAACTAAAAGCGGTAGGAATACCAAGGCCATATATTGAGTTAATACGCAGCTACCTCAGGAGGAGGTCCTTCAGAGTCAGAGTGGAGAAGTCGTGGTCATCGAGGAGACGAGTGAGGGCGGGAGTGCCGCAGGGGGTCGGTACTGGGTCCGATCCTCTTCATCATTTTTGCTGCGGACATCCCCAGGCCGATCGACGTCTACTCGGCGTTCTACGCCGATGACACGGCCTACTTCACCTCCTCATGGAGCCCACGGGTAATCGCAAGAAGACTACAAGCAGCTCTAGACCAGCTTCGAGGAGTGGGCAACTCTCTGGAGGGTCAAGATCAACCCACAAAGTCACAGGCAATATACTCAGCCGAAGAGGGACTCCGAGACAAGTGGGCCTGACGCTGTTCGGGGAACCAATTCCGCTAGAAGACCACAGTGCGCTACCTGGGCGTCACGATCGACCAACGACTGACCTGGAAGCAGCACGTGGACGATGTATGCAGCAGAGTAAACAGGCGACTGGGAGCATTATACCCGGTGCTGAACGATGCTCGTCCCCTGCCACCACGCTGTGGAGTTCACGTAGTACCAGGCGCTCGTGAGGCCCATCATGGAATATGCAAGCCCAGTATGGGCTTTATGCTGCCAAAACACACCTGAAAAAGCTCCAGGTGCTGCAAAACCGCTCCCTAAAGCGCGCGCTTCACCTTCCACTGGCGGTTCCCGACAGCAGACCTTCACCAGATGTCCCAGTGTCCGAGGTTGATGACGAGGATGGTGGCTGCTGCGCCACAAATTCTACGAACTGCGGCAACATCCAGAAACATACTGGTAAGCGGACTGGGAGACTACGACCAAGAAGGACTGCGCCATGATAGACCGAAGGCAATCTTGAACAGGTAGCAGCATGGAAGATGCGGAATGGCCAAGACGCAAAGCATGGGTAAAGTGAACCAAAAAATATATGATTAAAGAAACCAGTGTTAAAGACTCCAGTGTAAATAAACCATAAGACAAACTAACCTGTAAAATCATTAGGGCAAATAGAAGTTAAGAATCAAAAAATGCTATGAAAACTCTAAACCGAAGATAAATGTAGGGGTATATGTCGCCAACAGGGTGACAGGCACCTCTCCCCTCCGGCGTTGGTAGCAATGTTGCTCTCCTGCTACCCATGGACATTGGCCAGGCTGGTGGGCGAGGGGGAGATGGGAAGTTGAGTATGCGTTTTTTCCCAAGCCCCAGGCGTAACAGACATGTTTTAATAGGTGTCCACCGACTTCAGCACTCTGGAATGTAGCGCACCCGAGCAGCAGTCCAGGGACAACACCCGAGTCTCAAAAATGTGGTGAAAACGAGTGCCTGACATGTTCATTAGAATTATCTCAGTCCCCAAGCAAGCTCACAGCAATATTATCTTTTTTTTAAAAAAAAAACCTAGATAGGCTTTCACCTCTGGCAGAGCTTGTTTTGTTATGCGTTGTACGTAAGAACTCTTTCGGTGGTTTCGGAATCAACCATAAATTTTAATTGTTCTCAGGGGTTACAATTCTAGACGTAAAACGGATGTATGCAAATTCAACTTAAACTAATGCTTAATGCGATCCTAGTTGACTCAAATAAACATATCTACAGCATCATTTTTTTACATATACTAACTGGTGCCTATTTGTGCAGAATTGACACGTAACCACCATAGTGCGCGATGAGAGACTCGAGGCTAATACCACACACAATCATCAGTGGTTTGCTCTGGGAATTTATTGCTGCAAAGTGAAATATCCGGACACACATGTCTTTGGTCGAAATATGAAAACGCCCTCCTCCGAAAAATTTCAACCATCATATCTCGCACGCCCCCATAGCTACCGACATGACGCCACCAAGGTGCGCGTTGGGAGACTTGATATTCATGCCACACACAATCAACGGTGGATTGCGCTAGGTAGTTTCGGAAGATTCTGAAGCTTAAAATAATTTTTCACTCGAGAACGTCTTTGTATCTGTCACATTAGCACTTTGTTTCACAAAATAGGTTGTAAAAACATTTTCAGTTTTCAAGAAACGGGTTCTACAGTAGTTCTAGAAGCAATTATTTTTATTTTAAAAGCCTTGTAACTTCAGGATTGATTGTTCTCCACAAACAGCTCCAAACCTCCAACTCATTTTCATGGAACTGCCTTCACAATGGCAGAAGAAAGAAAGGCGAGCGTCTGTAGGGGGGAGGGGGATGCAATGCTGTTTCGCTGCAAGAGATTAATCTACTTCCTTCCTCCTGGCGCAGTGAAAGCCTATATCGGAAACTTCTCATTTTCGTCTAGAATAACTGTTCGCGTGAAGAACATATTAGAAAATCCTTTAACATACGAGTTAAATGCTCTTAAAATGTAGCTACGGATATAATAATCTAACTAGTATAACTTTACAGATGCAATTTTCTTTTTATTCTTGGAAACAGCGAATCGTTTCCACCTAATTCTTTGCCAGAAAGCTAAACACCATTCCAAAAAATTGAATAATCGTACTGTTCTTCTCCCATTGCGACCTGAGTTTAGTGTACTAGCTTTTGCCTGCGTTGACTATCAATACGCGGACTGGTTTCATACGATTAATTAGGTAGGGGCTCTATAACTACTAAACAGTCTTTTATTTGCTGGTTGTGTTCGAATTGCCGTTCAATTTCCATAGGAACTATTCGTTGACCCGGAATGGAAACTATCATATGTGCTAATCCAGACCATATTTTAACTCTATATCAAACTTGATTCTAATACGTTGAGCAGTTACGTGATCCAAACTTTCGCATTTATAATCTTAATCTACAAATATATAATAAAAGAATACGGTATAAACAAGAAGACAAGGGCTCTGATACAACAAACACTCACTGTAACCACATCTAAAATAAAATTTATGAGAGAAACATCAGAACCATTCAAAATTTGCACAGGTGTCAGGCGAGGGGAGGGATTATCAAAATTTATTCAGCTTGGTATTGGACAATGTTATCAAACAATGGGAAAAACAGGTCAAAGGAATACAGATAGAAAGAACATGATATACAAAAACAGTGATAAGATGCCTGGCATTTGCGGATGTCCTGGCAGTACTCAGCAACAATAGGCAGGAAGCACAAAACGCACTGGAACAGCTACATCAAACTGGCCCCAAAACAGGGGTACAAATTTCGTATGATAAAACGCAGTACATGGAGAAACAAAACAACAACGTACAAAGAATACACACAAAATTGGGAAACAGAGAAATTCAAATATCTAGTGGAAAATATACAAGTAGGAGGATCTAACAAGTAACAAGCCATCAAATACGCAAAGATCGGAGAAACTTCAGAAGGCATACAGACTCACATGGGCATATTATAAAAAAAAGAAATATATCAGGGCAAGCTAGACTCAGACCAATACAGTGGTACAACAAGAAGCATTATATGCATCAGAAACAACCACGATTGGGGCTTCAGGCATCATGGAAACGGAAAAAGTTGAGCCCAAAATCATTAGAATTTTTTTTGGATCAATGTATAAAGACGACATATGGATGAAAAGACCAGCAAACGAACTATACAAACATACAGATAGATTGACAGACATGATTAGAAGACGCAGATTACAATTCTATGGACATTTAGGGAGAATGAAGATCACTAGACTCACAAAGAGGATCTTTGATGTGGTAAATGGTTCGCTCAGGAAAAACAATTGGTTCCATGAAATAGAAGAGGTCTTAAATCATGCAGGGATCAGAAAGGAAATGACACGGAAAAGGGAACATTTCAGGAACAAAATTATGATCACAAAATTTAAAATACGGAAGAAAACAAGAATAAAATGGATAGAACAATGGAAACAGGAACACAATGAAAGTATGAAGAGGTTTTCGGAAAAGAAGAGGAAGAAGAGGAAGAAGACAAATACATACAAAAACTGAATAATTTGAGTTTAAACATTGTTCTCATGTGCAGTAATGACTAATAGACGTGTGTGTCTCTATATTTCACTTTTCAGCCATCATTACCTAGCTCAGATCACTACTGTTTGTGTGTGATAATAGTAGCATGGAGTTTCCTATCGTGCACAACGTTGGCCGAATGCCGATAGCTGTGGGAGTGTAAGAGATATGGTGGTTATAAGTGGTCGATGTAGGGCATTTTCATTTCGACCAAAGACTTATGTGTTACCGAGGGTGGTGGGTGAACGGTTAGCGTTCTGGCCTCGCATTCGGGAGGACGCGGGTTCGAATCCCCGTCCGGGCATCCAGATTTGGGTTTTCATGGTTTCCCAAATCACTCCAGGCGAATGCCGGGACGCTTCCTTCAAAAAGGCCATGACAGAATTCCTTTCCGTTCCTTGCCCCAATCCCATCCCGCCTCTAATGACCTAGCTGTCGACGAGGCGTAAAGCCCGAGGAAAAAAAAACTTTATGTATTCCTATACTTTTCTTTCCAGCCACAACTACCCAGCGCAGACCATTGGTGTCTGTGTGTGGTAGAAGCATCGAGACTTCCATCGTGCACTATGGTGGTTGTATTTCGGTAGTTATAGGAATATGGGAGAAATGGTGGTTGAAATTGGTCGACCTGGGGCACTTTCATATGTCAACCATAGACGTATGTGTCTCTATATTTAACTTTTCAGCCAAAACTATCTACCCCAGACCACTGATGTTTGTGAGTGGTAGTAGCATGGAGTCACCTATCATGCACAACGTTAACCGAATTTCGGTAGCTGTAGGGGTGTGGGAGAATGGTGGTTGAAAGTGGTCGATCAAGGACATTTTCGTATTTCGATCAAACACGTGTGTGTCCCTATATTTCACTTATCTGCAAAAACCATCTAGCGTAGATCACTGGTGTTGGTATGTGGTAGTAACATAGAGTCACCGATAGCGCACAACGTTGGGCGAATGTCGTTAGCTGTGGGGGTGTGGAATATTTCGTGGTTGAAAATGGTGGACCTGATATAAAAATAGACATATGTGTCCCAATATTTAACTCTACAGCCAAAATATCTAGCGCAGTCCACTGCTGATTCTGTGCGGTTTATCCTGAAGTCCCCCAAGGTGGTGATGTCATGTCGGTTGCTATGGGCGTGGGGGTTATGGTGGTTGAAATTGGTCGATAGAGGGAATTTTCATATTTTGACAAAAGATATGTATGTCCCAATATTTCACTCTGCGCAGATCACTGATGTTTGTGTGTGGTATCAGCCTTGATCATCCCAACGTGCACTATGGTGGTTACATGTCGGTAGTTGTGAACCAAAATTCTTTACAAATAAGAAAATTTTCCGGCGGCTTCGCCTGGTTTGGGACGAGTGTGACCAGCACTATTAAGCAGAGGCTGTGGTTGTGTTCAAATGGAGGTTGATCCAGAATTCTTTACATAGTCTAATGTTTCACAGATGTAAAGTAATTCCCACCATGTGTCCGGGAATAGCGTAAATTTTTCGCTAATGTATTTTGCATTGTTCTCTTCGTGAAATGTGTGATTGTGAGGAGAACATTTTCGACTATCACGACCGGATTTAGATGCTGTCATGATTTGAAACTATAACAATCTTCGTATAAGCAAACAAACACGAAAAGTCAAGAATAACATTTACAGAATCCAAAGAGCAAAATAGAAACTCCGAAATCCTTGTTAAAAAAAAAACCCAAAGTTTAATCTAATAATATTTGTAAAAATAATTTCATTAAGCCAAAAACAACAAACAGAAATGTTAAAAAACTTGTATGACGGTTTTACTAATGTTTATGTTTATTGGAATGTTAATTTTTTATGTAGGGTGCATTTTATTTGTGGGTAAGGGGTCAGGGATGGGAACAAATTACCAAGCGAAGTGATGAATAATTTACAAAAAAAACGCTGAAAGAATTTAAAACTAAAAGTCGTAAATCACAATTTAAGACTCAAAGTATATAAGATAACTTAAAAAATAATAATAAGAAAGGAATAATCCACAAACCTACTACGCTGTCGTAGCAGGGAGAGAGGTGACACTCCCACGGGGCGCGTCCCAGGTGGCGGATAGGGAGGACCTCACCGGTTTACCGACCGGCGGACTTGAGTGAAATAAGATAACTCTCGCGGACCAAACACAAATATGACGTATGAAGGAGGAAGGTAAAAGAAGCCAGAGAACACCATGAGGCAACCTCTAGGGCTAACAACCTTAGTAGGGCGCTAATGACCTCGCTGTCGACGCGCCCTAAAGCCACAAAAACAACAACAACAACAACAACAACAACCTTAGTTGTAACACGGATGTGTAGACATAAAAAAAATAATAAATAAATAAATAAGTAAAAATTAAAAAAAATTAAGCCAACATGCATGATGGCAAAACTTCTAAAGAATATTACCCCAGGGGGTAAATCTTCGGATGAACCTCGTCGTCGTGAAAGGTGCGGCACAAGAGTCTCATTCGGATTCTGGGGGAGACTCGGCATCATGCAAAAGACGAGTCGGAGCGTCTTGGAATGTCCCTAACAGTCGCAAACTCAGAACCAAATCCAAAACTTTTCGAGCAACATTCAACATAAATTCACTCACCCAAACCGGTAAGATGAAAACCCTAACTAGAGACCACCATGAAAACCAGATATCTGTAACAGCACTGAAGAAACACGGTACCCAGATGAAGAGATTCTGAAGCTTATCGTTTCTTCAAGAGTCGAGCTAAGAAAAGTATTCTCAATTGGTCTCTGAAGCTTGGAACAGCTTTTGCTGTGAATACTACAATCCTTGAATCAGTTGAAAACTTTGAACCAGTAAATGATCGGCTACCTACATTAACAATCAAGTGCGTCAACAAAACATAAACACTTATAAATACACGCGCCCCCAGAAATGATAAAAACAGATCAGATCCAGATGAACTGGAAAATTTTTGGGATTTACTAGATGAAAAACTAGCCAAGGTTTCCAAGCACCATATAAAAATTCTTTTGGGGGGATTTCAATGTACAGCGTGTCCAGAAAAGGACTCTCTGATTTCAAAATTAAATATCTCGAAAACAAAGATCGACAGAGGAATTCAGTAAACGGTATGTTTATCGTGACAGCTGTAAGAAGTGTATACAGCAGTTTGAAATAATAGTTACAAAAGCTGCTAACAGATGGCGCTGTAATCGCCATACGTAATGCCTAAATAGTGATCCGAAGCTCAGGGCGATCAGTTCCACCATTGAAACGTGAAAGGAGGTTAGCGTACCGAAGGAAGAGTTTAAAACCGTGATTGTTTTCACACGATTATTTCACTTATGTATGCTGATATGAGCTGTACAGCGTACAGCGCCATCTGTTAGCAACTTTTGTAACTATTATTTCACACTGCTGTATACACTTCTTACAGCTGTCACAATAAACATACCGTTTACTGCATTCCTCTATCGGTCTTTGTTTTCGAGATATTTAATTTTGAAATCAGGGAGTCCTTTTCTGGACACCCTGTACAACTCGGGCGAGAAAATAAATACCGGAAAATTATTGGATATTATCCCGCTCACGAATAAAATCAATCAAAATGGTAAGAGGATTAGTCCCCCCTGGCGAAAATCATAGCCTGCAGGTCATGTCGACACACTTCGTCATTTGCCAAGGAAGCAAACAACATGGCGATCTCCTGTCCAAGCCGTAGGAGATTTCCAAATAGATCACGTTGCTATCTCCAGGAAAAATAGCCCTGAGATTATGAACGTTAAAGTAAAAAAGAGCATAAATCTAGACTCAGATCAGTATATGTCAATAATCAAGTTCAAACCCATTCCCCTAACAATAGGAAAACACCCAAACCGACCATACACTTTGACAATGATAAACTCAAGCAAAAAAAACACGGAGTTTGAGGAGAAGGCCAGTCCCAGTGATTGCAACTTAACACAAACAGTCACCTGATTGAGACAGCAAAGGAACTCGCAGAAATGAAAAGAATGAAAAAACACGCCTGGTGGAATGACAACTGTGAATCGGTGCTCAAAGAAAGACTACAAGCATGGAAAAAATACTACTCAACTAAATCAGAAACCGACTGGGAAACCTACAAAACCCAACGGGTCCAAACAGCTAGAGCGATCCGAGGCGAAAAAACGTAGTTATGAAAAATGTCTTATTGTAAACATAAAACAGAATTTTAAGATAAACGAAATTACAGGGTAATTTAAAAACATTCAAAAGAAAACTCGCAGGATACAAACCGCCGTCGCTGTGCTTTCAAAGGAAACATGGGACACTGGCAAATTCAAATAAAGAAAACTGTAGGATCCTTTCTGACCATTTTAAAAGTCTACTTAACTGATAAGCCCGTAAATCCTTTACTCAGATATCCGGTATCCTTACCACCCGACAAAAATGAAATCAAGCGCCACAAACTCAAAAACAATAAGGCACCCGGAGAAGACTACGTAACTGCAGAACTATGAAAATATGCCCCTGAAGAATCAATAGAAATC
>JARYHS010005704.1:0-26631 GCA_031002005.1 Vandiemenella viatica
CGGGCCCGGATGGAATTCCAGTAAGAGTATTTTCAGAGTATGCTGCGGAAATCGGGCCATTTCTGTCTGATATATTCAGTAAATCATTAGAAGAGCGAAAAGTACCTTCAGACTAGAAAATCGCGGAAGTAACTCCGATCTTCCAAAAAGGTGATCGAAGTGATCCTGGGAACTATCGTCCCATATCTATAACATCTGTTTGTAGTAGAGTTATTGAGCATATTATATGCTCGAACATTATGAATTTTCTAGATGTTAATAATTTGCTTACAACAAATCAACACGGATTTCGGAAGAAAAGATCATGTGAAACACAGCTGGCCCTATTTACACACGACGTAATGAAAGTTATCGATGCAAGTTCACAAGTAGATGCAATTTTTTTAGATTTCCAGAAAGCCTTTGACTCTGTGCCACACAACCGCCTTTTAGTGAAGCTTCGAGCGTACGGTACATCGGATCAGCTTTGTGAATGGATAAAGGATTTTCTAACTGGTCGGTCGCAGTATGTTGTCGTTGAAGGAGAAAGTTCTTCTAATCTAGATGTTACATCGGGTGTACCTCAAGGAAGCGTAATAGGACCACTTCTTTTCTTAATTTTTATAAACGATCTCGGAGACAAAGTGAAAAGCCTTTTTAGATTTTTTGCTGATGATGCGGTTATTTATATGGAAGTAAGAAATTTGGCCGATTGCTTAGAAATTCAGCGCTATCTGAATATTATTTTGGCTTGGTGCGCTGAGTGGCAACTTACTCTAAATTGTAAAAAGTGCAAGACAATGAGCATAACTAACAAAAAAATCCAATTATTCAGAAATACGAGTTAAACAATACAGTTATTGATATGGTCGATTCTATGAAATATTTGGGAGTAACAGTACAAAGGAACATGAAATGTGACATACACATTAATTAGGTAGTAGGTAGAGCTAATTCTAGGCTGCGATTCATAGTTCGAATCTTGAAAAATTGTAATGAACAAACAAAGGAGATAGCGTACAAATCTCTTGTGCGTCCACATTTGGACTAGTGTTGTGCCATTTGGGATCCGTTTCGTAAGGGGTTGATCGAAAGTATAGAGAAAGTACAGAGAAGAGCCGCTTGCTACAGTCCTTATGAAAGCGTCACAGAACTGATTAGCAGACTAGGTTGGGAGTCTCCGGTAGATAGACGACACACATTTCGTTTAAACTTATTGGTAAACATGCGTACTCCCCCTTCACTTTTGAGTGTAGTGAAATACTTCTTCCCCCAACCTATTTGAGTCGGAAGGGCAGGAAAGATAAAATTAGAGAAATAAGGTGCCGGACTGAATCTTATATGAATTCTTTTTTCCCTCATACCATTAGGGATTGTAATGCACAGCAAAGAGATTAGCTTTGGTGCTGAGCACCCTCTGCCACCCACAATTTTGTGAATTGCAGAGTATATATGTAGATGTAGATAATTGAGGATGTGGCTTGTAAGGGGTATGTTGAGATGAAGAAGTTAGCGCAAGATAGGAAGGGATGGTTGATTGCACCAAATCAGTCGAGAGACTGATGACATAAAAAAAATGGGGGGAGTAGGGAAGGATTTGCTTGTTGAAGATCCTAGCTGTAAATACCTTAGCATAACTTTTGATAATAAACTCAATTGGGCAGGTAGTAGGAAGAGGTTTCAAAGTCTTTCATTTATTAAGGAGGGTTAGTGAGGGAATTGGGTTACAAAACATACAATACCTTCGACAAATAAATGGTTGAATATGGTGGAGTGGTGAGGGATCCACATCATAGGTATCAAATTCAGGAATCGGAGGAAAAACAAAGAGAAGCAACTAGATTTATTTGCGGAAAATGTCGCTGAATGCAATCAGTAAGTGATATGCTGAAAGAGCCGGGTTGAAAGTCGTTGGAAGACAGGAGACGAGTGAAGAGAGTGTTTGATTTTTTCAAGGCTTACAATCGCGATAATGGATGTATGGATATTACTAGAAGGATTAAGAGCTCTACATGGAGGGGAAGAGATGACCATAATCACAAGCTGGCACTTATATTCAGGCGAGATGGAGTGAGAAAATTTTATTTTGTTGATGAGGGAGTCAGGGATTGGAGAATAAATTAACAAGGGACGTTATAGACAGTTTACCAAAAACAATAAAGGAGTTTAAAGTTGCAATTTGCAAAGGGCAGGCGTAGGTAGAGAGAGAGAGAAAGGACACGGTAATATGGGGGTGTAGGGACATTGCCACGGAGCGTGTCTGCTTCATCGCAACTGAAAATAAATTAAATTAAGAATAAATGTGATATGTCCACCGTTAAAGTAAGAAGTAAGCAGCTCAATTAGGATTTACTTTTACAAAATTGGTCCAGGGTTGACACTACTCATCACAGGACGTTAAACTAAACGCAGTTTGTTTGCGTTTAGTTTGTAATGCAGCCTGGACCACGGTAATAGCGAAAGATAAGACATAAAATTCATGAATCTGTAATGTCGTGTGCTATGGTTACGTTTTACGGTGCATTACAACCAAACTGCTAAGAAATTCATTCCTGAACTACGAGGGTAAAATTAATTATATTATCAGCCCTGGACCAGTAGAATAAAAGCTTTTCAACATTAAATGTAATGCTTTTTTTTCCAATTTCATTAGGAACTCAACGATTAGTGTATGGCTCTGATACCTCACAACCAATCGCAAGCGGCCATTACATGAAAGCAGGACAGTGATCTGCGAAATAGTGCCAACAAATAATACTTCTGCCGCTTCCGTTTATGGAAAAAATACAAAAAAAAAACATGTGTTCCTGGCAGAGATATCTGGTTTTGATGATCAGCAAAATAAGCTCGCAATTCGTGGCGACATCTCCATGGTGCTGCCCGAAAATAGTACTGACATCTAAAAATTTTAATGAACTGTTTGGATATGACGTCTTCTTCACGTTTTGCTGAAAATTCGCCACAAATAAAACCACAAGCATTGAAATACGAGGTACCACCTCACAGCATTTCTCTATTTTAGCGTAATCACATCACGTATATTGTTGGAACAAGATCACACCACCATTCACTGTTAATTTTCTTCCTAGCAGTTGTGGCAAATTTGCCAACCATACTTTAAAATACTCATTTTTGGTCGATATACTTTGACATTGCCATGAAGTATGCGGAAACAGTATATTTCGACTAAAATATAGAATTTATGGAACAGAATGCTTTTGGACGTTATTATTTTCCGAACAACTCATTAGTGCTTATAATAAAACGAAACATACACTTTTGAATCGATTATTTCTGAAGGGGACGGAAGATATCAGCGATCCGCGACACAACACACACATACTGTATAAAACTGCACGTGATAATTTAGCAAATATAAAAATAGTTGTTTCCTACCTGCTCGTTTTCATTGTTTTAGCTTTCACCAAAAGAATGATGAATTCAAAATACGGGGAGAGAGAAATACATTTAGATTGAAATGCCACCCGGACCAAAAAATAAATACGCAGTGTGTAAGTAACGGCCAACTGATACATTAAATGTTGTATCAAGCGTATTGATTAAACTTTAATGAGGCCGTTAATTGAATGACTGAATAAGCTCGTTGGCTGCGACATACAGCTTGCAAGATAGAAGTGTATTTCCAAAACCTTAATAAAAACAAATAAACAGAGCAGTATAAAATGTAACAGCCCGCATCTCACCAGATGAGTTTTAAGCTCACATATTATTTTCAAAATTCTTTACAAGAGTCTCTCAGACATTAAACCTTTTTAGAAAAATGAAATCTGTTTAACAGAGTGAAAAGACTAGTCCTTATATGCAATATGGCGTCGCGATTGCAATGCCTTTGTGGTGTGGATAGCGATACGATGAACAATTTTGCACTGCTAATGATAAAAGAATTTTGAAGACTTACCTCTACTATCCATAGCTTACGAACAGATTGAGACTCGTTTATATGTTCGAATTCTATATAACAAAGGTACCGGTAATAAACTCGACCATATGCGCAATATGGCGTCGCGATTAGAATATCTTTGTGGTGTGGACTGAGATACGATGGACAATTTTACACTGCAAATAATAAAAGAATTTGGAAGACTTACCTTTGCTGGCCATAGGTTACGACTGTTTTTATGTTAGAAATTTACGCTTGTTCTGTAAGATCAGAGAGTATCACAAGGATTCACTGATATTGCAATCCAGCAATGGTAAATGTCAAAGATTTTACATCCTCATTCGATCGTAATGAAAAACAAATTCAGTGGAAATATCACTTTATAAATTTAACTGTTTCCAGTAGCATACAAGAAAGTTGCAATAAAATGTAGCTTATTGCAATTTTCTTTGAAATCCAGACGGAGGCAGTTAAAAATATCAGATTATAAATTATAAAATACTGAATGTTTTATGGTAATTATGCCACCGGATCATAAAAAGGAATTATTCCGGCAAGCATTTAATCTCTGTTCTAATTCACAATAAAGTTTTGAAACTCTTGTAGATAAGTTACTTAATATGACATAGATGAGCAAACAACAATAATCCGTGCAGTCTCTTTAAAATTCCAGGGAGCCCGCTTGTGTTGACTAGATGACAACTGGTGTCAAATAAGCAACTCACAAACTATTTTGCTGCAATATTTTATAACTAGACCACCTCCCACAAACTGATTGGTGAAAAAATTTCCCTTAACTGTTCAATAACATTTACCCAATTACTTGTTGCCTTTAAATAGCAACTGTGGCAGAAGGGAAATTACTTCATCTAAGTCTGTACCCATCTAATCCCCTAAAATGAAATCTATAAATTAATAAAAATAAAATTAAAGTTTAAAAAACTAAAGAAGATACGATTTTCTAGCTACGTGAATTAAAAAGTTAAAAATTATCTTTAAATTTAAAGATAACGATTTTTGAATAATCTTAAAGTAATAATCAAGTCAATGACCAAAAAAATAAAACTTTAATGTAAAATAGGGTGGGGTGCTACATATCAGTTTTCTTAAATTTTTATAGTTATCTATTCCTAAACGTAGAGTCATTATGAAAAGGAAGTAGAGAGCACCCCACGCTTTTTTAACTTGAAAGTTAATTTTTTTTATCAATTCCTTTATTCTTATTTTAAGCTTATGCAAAACACTGAGCTGTGGGACAGCCTACCACTTTTGAACAGAATCTTTAAATTTAAAGATTATTTTTAACTTTTTTTTATTTCACATTGCTACAAAATAAGGTTTTTGTATGTTTAATCATAATTTAATTTTTAACTTTTAAATTCACATTGCTGCAGAATCCTTTTTTTTTTCTTTTTTTTTTTTCTTTTTACTTCTTAAAACTACAATATTTTTTGTTGATATTTATAAAAATTTGTAGATATAAGTAATGAGGACAATCAAGTTTTAGAATTTCATGTTTGACAATTAACTTAAAATTATTTCATTCATGTTCGCATAACTTAGCCATTCCATGTAACGCGTAAACATGGAACGCTTCCTCTTAGCTTGGAGCAATATAGTTCTTCTATTTGGAGACCAACCAATGACATTATGTGACTGATAGCTGCATAAGTCTGTACGGCAAAGAGATTAATTGATCGAAATCTAAGCAGACTTTGTTTAACATAGGAAACTATTTTGAATTTCGTGTTACCTGAAGAACGTTCTGAGGACTCCTGTATGTTTGCCCGATTGCATAACACACAGATGGCTACTTGCTGCGTTGGGTTTTGTTTTTTATTGTCAAAGTAATGGGAATACTATGATTGGATGAAATTATTGTAGTGTATCCGCTATTTAATAAATGTGAAAAATTTCAAATAATTCTGACATCTGGAAGTAGGAGAGAATTGAATTGAAAGCTTCCATTACATTCATACACATAGATCAAGCTAATAAAAGCATGTTAAAAATTAATCTCTTCCGCTGGCAGTGTGGTGAAATAAAAAAATAAAATAAAAAAAGGTGACGTACTGCCGTCACAGATCTAGCTGTGTGCTTGGTCTCTGCCACTTTGTCAAATGACTTGAAGGGCGGATCAAGAAAAGCAAAGATACTTTTATGGTGTTTGTTGGTTTAGAAAAAACTTTTGACAGTGTTAGGTGGGACAAGATGTTCAAGATTTTAAATATGTCTAAAATATCGAGATAGAATACTTTATAAACTGTGTAATAATCAAGTGGCAATAATAAAAGTAGAGAATCATGAGAGACATGCATAGTTAAAAAGGATGTGAGACAAGGTTGCAGTCTTTCCCCGCTAATATTCAACTCGTATGTGGAGGAAGCAATAAAGTAAGTAGAAGAGAAATCTTCATGTGGCATAAGTGTTCAAGGAGAAAAAATCAGTATGTTACGTTTTGATGATGATATTGTGTTGTTAGCAGAACAGGCTGAGGATTGGCTTCAACAAAATACTGAGGAAAGATTTTGGATTGAATATAAGTCAAAGCAAGACAAAAGTGATTAAATGTAACAGAAATGATACCAATCACAGTAGATTAAATATAAAAATAGGATCGGATGCAATAGGAGAAGTAAGTTAATTCTGCTACTTGGGAAGCAAAATTACAACCGATGGCCGAAGCAGGAATAATGTTAAAAGAAAAATAGCACTACAAAAAAGAGCCGCCATGGGAAAAAAAATCTTTTAGTTTTAGACTTAGATCTAGGACTTAGAAAGAACTTTTTTAAACAACTATGTGTGGAGTACAGCACTTTATGGTAGCGAAGCATGGGCTTTAGGAATACCGGAAAGAAAGAAAATGGAAGCATTTGAAATGTGGTGCTACAGAAGAATGCTGAAAAATAAGTGGACAGACAAAGTACGAAATGAACGAGTTCTGTAAATGATGGGTGAGGAAAGATGTTTGTGGAAGAAGCTTACAGAAAGAAGAGGCAATCTGGTAGGTCATACTTTGAGACATGCTGGATTGGTTAATTTGTTGTAAGGGGTGTTCCAATTTTGGAATAGAAAAATGTAGCATTTTCCACAATAAATGCGAATATTACCCTGTGCTGTTTAATTAATTCTTAAAATTGTCTACTTCTCTGAATCCCACAGTATTAACCGAACGTTTTGGAACGCGCAGGTTTCCAGCAGCAGCCGTTGATGTTGGTATGTGGCATCCCCGTACGGGCAGCCAGATTTAGTTAGACATCCTGGCTGGTGGCCCTCCCCTTCTGGAGCTTGGGCCCGGGGTACTTTTGCCCCGCTACCCCTCCATAACTACGGCCCTGCAAATACCGACACCGGGATACCATACGAATACATTGCTATGCCTGTATAATGAATGTAATGCAGTGGCCAAGTTTTCAAATATTCAGTAGCGTAAAAATAAGGTGGCAGGATGGACAAAATGCCACGGGCCCCCAGTCGGAGGGCCCCCGGCCTGTGGCTGAAGGAGCCCACACCTTCAAACATACCGCGGCCTGGAGCAGTGGTGGAGCTAAAAAAAAAGGTCACCAAGAAAAATGAGTGTCCTCTGTTTGTACTCCTCACCCTCCATTTCCCGTGATCCGGCATTGAGAGAATTTGCCACGAGCCTGAATGATACAATTACGCCACTGGTAACAACGTACATGAACTTTGATACTACGATAGCTAATAGAGGTCAGTGAAATAAAGTGTACTATTTGTCCAACATACTTATCGTTCCGTGCTTTTTCATTCTGGTCCAGGCTGCGTTACAACCTAACAAAAATGCCAGTATATTGCCTCCCGCAAGCCAAGCGAGCTTCAGTTATCAACGAAAACTAAATTCCTCACATCTTGCGCTGTAACCAAATATGTGCTTTTTCTTTCTGGTCCAGGTGGTCCATGTTATTAAGCAACAAATACGCTTTATTACATACGGCATAGGATTAGATTTATATGATTTCAGAAAAACTTGCCAGCGATGTCAACGAGGAGTAATTTATTATTATTATTATTTAAAAAAAATAAAAATAAAATTTAGTCAGAGGACATAACGAGATCGTCATCAGAACTTACTCTCGCTTCTATATTTTACCACTACAAATTGGAAGTTTACAAAGTATGCCTCTTCCTATTAAAACAAGCAATATATCTCAAGCATTTAGTTAATATACAACAAAAAAAAATGTGACATCAAGCATCTTATTAGAAAATGAAATAAGAAACGGACATTCCCTTCATCTCCATTAAAATATCAGTGCACATTGTAGTGAATAGTATCACGCCCAATTTTGTTATATAATAATGGAGTATTTTTGCACCACTGGAGATGGCAGGACCAAAGTGTGAATGGGAAGTTTGGCTGGAGAGAGACGGCTCATGTCACCTATGGACGGAAATCCAACCATCCATACATGATTAGCGCAATGTGTCTGCAATCAAATTTTTAGCACTAGGACTTTTGTTTTACGGCCAATGTCTGATTCTGGGGTATGGGACTAACCTTCTGTCTTTGTCATGATTTGTAAATTGATATGATTGTTATGAATTTACTAACTAGGGTCTTTTTTTTTTAGGGTGGTTGGAGGAGAGCTTCTTGAGTGCTAGGACTGCAAGGGACTGGTATGGGAGTCCGTTACTACGGCGTGCTGTCTGTTTTCTTACGTGATAACGCTGTCTGGATAGCGACGGTGATTTGGTCAGGCAGCGACAGAAGAACGCGCATGAGCTCGCCCATCACTGCCGTCTGGGCGCAGCAGTCGGACTGGCGTGGTTGGGGAGGGGGGAGGGGGGGAGGGGGGAGGGGGCGCCTCGGGTCCCAGCCGCCCCGTCTTCTTGTTGGTTGTCCGCGTGTTGCGCCTGGTGCTTGCTGGGTTGTTGCCTCTGCTAGATGAGTCGGCCGCTTCCGCTTCACTGCAGCTCTGCCGGTGTTGCTGCTGTCGTCTCCTGCGCTCCTTTGCGCAGTCGGAGACGAGCTGGACACTTGGCAGCGCAGGCGGGGTGGTCAGCCCCGCAGTTGCAGCAGGTTGGCGAGTCCCGAGGGCTCGTGCATTCCGCGACTCGATGCTCGCCTCGACACCGGACGCAGCGTTGTCTCTCGCTGCAATGTAGGGCCTTGTCCCCATAGTTGTTGCAGCAATAACACTGCTAGAGCTCGGGTGGAGGTCTCTTCTTGTGATCGACCGGCATCTTGTGCCCAGCAGCTGCTGGAGTTTCACTTGAGCTGGTTTGGTTGACGCTTCATGCCGGAAGGTGAAGAGCGGTAGTGGTTCTTCTCCGTCCGGCCGAGTCATCTGTTGGACATCTTTGGCGTTTTGCCCACTGGCTGCGAGCAAATCGGCGATGTCCTTCGTGGATGTGCAAGCGGGAAGTTCTCGAATCACCTCTATGCTTTGGTGACCTGGTGCTGGTATTGCGAAGCGGACGTCATGACCTTCCAGGTAGGCCATGACAGCCCGCTGGTCTGTTGGGCAGACATATACATTTTGAGACCAGTTCTTTCAGGCCAGCTAAGTATTGGCAGCTCAGTTTGTAGCCTCATGCGATCCACCAGCGCCACCCAGTTACCAGTGTATTACACCTTGATAGGAAGCACTGGACCTCCTCCAGCAGTGGTGCGGTGGCCAAGCAGCAGGCCGTTTTCGTTTCTGGGCTCACGCACATTACTGCGGGTGGTGAGGCCGATAGCGTAGGCGAGGCATGAGGGGGCGTTTCTTGGAAGTCACCCATCACATCTGTTGGAGAGGGCGTGGCCAGTGAGGTCAGCAAGGTTGGCAGTGGTGTGGCAGTACTGCGACAGGGGGCGTGGTTGGTCGAGGCGTGCCGCGATCTGTAGTTGCTGGTGTTGGAGACTTGTCCCCGGGTTAATGCTGCGATGTGACGTCAACGTCGTGGCTGAACATTGTCTCGAGACACGAGATACTATTAAATATGAGGTCACCGAAGTTCTGAGAAACACATCTCACCTCTTGGACTGTGTGTATAAGGAAGCCATTGAGATCCGGCTACGGAGTAATCTCATATACAAAGACAACTTGTTCCAACAAAGCCAAACTTGGAACCCAACATAGAAGCGGCTCCGCAAATACCAGAGCCGAGGCACTGTGCGCGACGGAGGTGGCGTATAAAATGATGGTCACTGCTCGACGCGCTGCAACGCACCACCCCCACCACCGCTATCGGAGCGCCGCAGCGGTAGTGGGAGCGCGGGGTCGAAGGGGTATAAATATCGACGCCCCTGGAGCAGACCAGCAGTCGCGTCCTGGAGTGCGCTCCTCACGCCGACCAGTGGACGCTACCTGAAGATGATGGCGTGTTACGCCAACGAAAATTCTTACATCTGCGATTAATTGACCCGGCTACACGCCCGAGAAATCTTCAAGCAATAGATCCGCCGGGAAAACTTACGATTACACATCGGTGCATATGTTGCTGGTGATTCGGTCGCAGGGGCTGCAATGTAGCTGTCGTGGTGATTATGCTCTCTTGTTGCCTCTGTCTTCCTGCGTTGCTCATGCACCGCTCACTATTAGAAAGGCCCGCTACGGCGATCTGGCATCGACGGGTCAATATTAGACTGGCCCGCAACGGAAAGCTCTCTGTGCTATCTGTGATGCTCGGTGTAGCGTCTGGTGCTGCGTGTGGTCCTCTGGACGGAAATGTTAAGATCTGATTTCTTTTCTGTGTTGTAAATTGAACGGCGGGGGTTGGAAGACAACTGATTGGCCGGTGAAATTTCGCGCGCCAATAGAACAAATGGGTGCGGAGACTGCCGGATCTGCGGGACTCGTCACAGACACGTGGAGGAATAGAGACGGCGGACACAGCGGTACGCTGCGTGTGCAGTGAAAGAGGTTTTTTTTTTTTTTTTTTTTTTTTTTTTTTTTTTTTTTTTTTTTTTTTTTTTTTTTTTTTTTTTGGCGGGATCCCGCTTTGCTGGGTTGCAATCCCTAGTTACCGCTCACCCACGACACGACGCTGTGCTTAGGTTTTTCAGATTGATGAAACTTTGCTGTTGGCGTTTATTTAATCGTTTTTTATCTATCATTGCGTGTTGATCAAAATTCTGTTTTTGTTCTTTGTTTTGTTGTTTCAATTTTTGTTACAATGATTGTTGGCCTTTGGTTATCCTTTGCTCCAATTTTATTTTTTATTTTTTTTGAACGATTTTTGGTTTTCGATTGTTCTTTGCTGACATCATCTGTACCAGTGGAAAATTCCTACAGAATTGTTTTGTTGTCCCATCTACAACTGGCGCGACCGGTGTATTTTGTGTTACTTGGTCTTGCAGTTAATTATCCTTGGATGTTATGTTGAATCATCTACAAATTTTGCCATCGCGATGTTGTCATTTATTCCAACTGATTCTTCTAACACATTCGTAGACGAAGTGCAAAATTATACATCTAAATCCTCGCTTTCTTTACTCAAACCAATTCTTGTAGTATTTTCACTTCCCATGATATAACTTCTAAGTATAAACTACCTTCTCCGTCCAGTTTTACTACCATGTTAGCCTCGAATTTTTCGCACTTTATTGCATTTTATTCCTTTACGATTTTACCCGACATAAGAATCGTATACACCAGTTTTTAAGATTTTCAGATTAAGAACACAAAGATCTTAAAATCCCCCATAGCCACCGATTCCTCATAAAAAATTACAAAATTAAGTATACAAGTTTTTCAGTTGTAAAACCATACTACGAAACATTGGCTACACCACAGAACAATTCCGAAATTACATCTACATAAATATCAAAATCAAAAACCCACAGCGACATAAAATATGAACAACAATGAGAAATTTCCAGCAGATATCACGTGTCATCTATGACAAGAGATCGACATCAACAACGTTTTGATACTTCCACTTTTTTTCAAACGCATGGAATAATATAGGAGCCCATTTTATAAGCACGAAACCATCATATTTTCAGCTTCCCTTCCAGCAGCTGAAATAAAATCTTTCTAGCACAATGATTGACTCAGTTTCAAAAAACATATAAATCGACCTTATGCACAGCATATACAGTATTAACGCGTACAGCTTTCCATTCTAGACTGAAAACAAAAATGGTAAAAAAATTGTTATAAACACATCAACGAAAATTATAATTCATTTAGCACTGGTCTTCACTTTTGGTTGTAATATTTACTCATACACGAACTGACCTATCAACAAAAAAGATCATCAAATATCCCCAACATTGGGACTACAATGAAATAAATAATTACAAAATTTAAGGGGGTGATGGGATACTTTTCCATTTCCAATCACTTATGTAATAAGTTTCATAGTTTAACATTTATCTATATAAAAAAACATGACCAAATTAAATTCTTTGTAAATGCGGTATATCATATGACCACAAATAATCATAAAAAAACACAGAAAAATTAGTAACTAACTGAAACAGAACCAATATATAATGATACCCTTTACTGTAGTAACTGATATCCCGAACTTGAGAAGTTTAGGAGCATGAGGTATGCTGGAAATATCATATTGTTCCCATTTCACAAAAAAAAAAACACTTTAATTTGTGGACGCCACTCAGCTAGCTCAAATTTACAACAATTACTGATCCAGAGAAACTGACATCATATTAATAGACGCACTGCCCTACTCACTTGGTAAGTTCACCATAAAACTTTTACCAGATCAACCTAACGAAATGGTCACACTATATCGTAAGGCGGCCAAAGGTCTCCGTTCAGATCTCTACTCCGTCCAAGTCCCTGTACAAGTTGAAGTGGCGTCTTCTCCGAGATCTTGTATCAGCATCGTCAAACCACATTCCGCTGCCCTTTTCTATAAGTTCAGCTCGCCATCATTGGTAGAAACAGAAAAAACACAATCATAGTGATCAGCTACTTTCCTTTCTTTAGTTATTGGTTACAATATTTGGTTCCAATTCTTCGTGGCTGCCGGCAAACCCTGGTACTCTTAAATTCTTCGTTCACCCATCCCACGAAACTGTATGTCCTGTGTTCTCGTGTCACGTACCAAACGTTTAAAGAAACTTAGCTTCCCAATCTCTCAGAGTGATTCCAATACGTTCGGTTTTAAACTTAGCCGGCGATCCTTTGTTATGTTGGCAGACATACAACATGTGCGCGAAAAAGTCATGTCTTGCGTGGTGGCAGGTGGGTGGTTGTCAAAGCAAGGAATTAGTTATGATTCGACCACTGTATATAATTATCTAGCATTGGCTAGATAATTCAGTATGGATCAGCGTCGAGGAAAAAGTTCTTCCATGTTTAGATATCACTGAAAACTCACTATGAATCAACATGGTGGAAAGAGTGGAAGTATCATTCCATACTGGAGCTGTATAGAAGTATCTAGTATTTGCTGGTGAAATATCGGTGTTGAAAAACAAAGCAATATGGATTTATCAGTAACACAGATTTTGATGAAGAATTTACTGAACCTATAAGGTAATTGAAACTACATTCGGTGGTCATGTTGGCAACAGTACATTAAGTTGTGGCATTACTAATCCTTCAGAGAAAGGAGGGAATTCAATGTCTGATCTAACAATACGAGAAAAAACAGAGAAGGATAAAGCTATTTATTTTGTATAACATATTTATTGAAGACAGTTTTTTATAAACCATTTTGCTTTTTTTTGTATTTATACATTTATATTTATAGTCATTTAAATCCTCCTCTTCCAAATCAATCGTTTGTTATTGTCGGTGTGTGTAATTTTTATTACTAGTTTAACACTTTATTAGAAGTGACATCACTAAGATAGCTGCATTATCAACGCTATTCTAGCTCATTGTTGTTGCAAAAGCATCAGAATCAACACACATAATAAAATGATATTTGCTATACGATTAATTTCTATAGACAATCATACCAAAATTATTACATGTCCATTAAAAGTTTATTTGTTGAGATCTTAAAATACTGTACATTCAAGTCCTTTGCATATGCGGCTCTTCTACATATAAAAGTCTTTTAATTTTTAATATCTGTTTCGTATCTTCTATTTTGTAAGAATATCTACAATTAAATACAATGATAGAGAAAAACTCAAATGTCGTATAATCATTTAAAATATCATTCATAAATAAATTGTGGTCTATTGCAATTTTATTACACATTCTCGTTTTAGTGTAATGCTGAAAAATTAGAAAAACACATAATGTGTTGACTATGCATCATACTGTAAATATAAAAGAAACTAGTTTCAGTTAATAGTAAACTATGTCTCTTGCACCAACATGTTTGCCTCGCATAATAGAGATAATATACAATTGATAAGGCTGATCAACTTGGACAGTGAATTGCTCTGACTAGTAAGCCGTGTTAATATTAAAAATATCATGCAGATCGTTTGATCCATTTTTTCTACATATTTGGTACAAAATTAATTAATAAAATCATGATAATCGTAATAGATAATAGGTTATATAGGTTAAGACCAAACAAGTTTGGAGACCTTTACATAAATTTAAATTTAGCTACAGCGAAATCTGCATTAATTAGTTCTTCAGCCTACTGGTACTCTATCAACTTTGCAATGGTTAACGTTAGTTGTGCTGAACTCACCGTAGACATGGACACACCTCAGTAACGTTGATCTATATTCAAATAGTCTAGTAAAATTTGTGTATTCGCGAAAGAATAAACACAAAGAATAATAATAACGTACGAAATCAAAGTCATCACAAATACACACTTTAGAATCAATCATTATGTTCAGTTATTGCCTTATATGATAAAACATTTCACACCTACTCAGCTCCCGTGTTAGGAAATTTTCATAATCATTAATTTCTTTTTATTCACTTCGCCATGTTAAATTATTAAATAATGCCTGATTTTGCAATTGAATCATTTTATCTTATGGTTTTGATGTTTCAATTGTTGATAAGAAATTGTATTCAATAAGCTACATTTCCTCTATAGCAACTTGGTCTTTCAAAAGATTTCCTGGAAGGGTTTATCCAAACTAAATACATACATTGCAAGAAGTTTGTTGAGTCAGACATACTCACAACAAACAAATAATGTAAAGTCCAACCGTATCCAAATTGATAGTCATCATTCGTAAGAGGTAGAATGACTGCTGTTACTATTTACTACTGATTAACAAGAAGTTAATTTTATTAATATATAAACTCCAGTCGAACTTACCAAAGTGAAACTGTTTGTTTCTTCTTTAAAGATTAATTTACAAACCAAACTACACTATAGATATTTTGTTTTGTTTTAGAGTTACACTGTTTGGACTCGTCTTGTGAGTAGACTAAATTGTCTAGCACTAGCCAGTGCTGTCTTTAAACAAATTCATATACACCGAAAAATTCCATGTCTGCTTTGTTTCTATCCTAATATTCTCTTGCGCCCTCATTTCTACAAATGTTTTAATTTAGTTTTGATGTTTCTAGAGAGTTAAATATAAATATACATCTTTCGGCCTCCATCTTGTCGTTGATATTGAAACAATGTAGTGAATCAAATGATCGTTATAAGTTTAAGAACCAAATGCAAGGCTAGTAATCTTCTTTACAGTCTTCACAGTTAATGTTCAGCTTCTTGGATTCACTTTTTGGATGACTAGAAAATGAGGTGACAGTGAGTTGAAATATAACGTTTCCCTCTTTTCATTACGAATAAATCCCAGTGGATTAGAAGCCAAGCCACTCTTCACCAGATTTTTTTCGCAGACCTAAGTAGTACCAACTATCCTTGTCAAATGTCATTTGACTGTCACATCATGGCTTCTTGTTGTAAGCGTCTGGTAGGTTGTAGAATGAAGGATATTATGATTTGTTTGACATGTATGGTGTATAACTAAGTGGCGAAATTTAAGCGTTTTCTTTCTATTGTTTTTGAGGCGAAAAGTTTTAAATTTGTGTTTTAGGCCTAAAACAGACGGAGCGACTTCCCGCCGCGCGGCGGTCTAAGCGGCGGCCGCCCCAACTGTTCACACGAGGCGGCGGTCAAGGCGGCGGCCGCGCGGCGGGCGCCACGCAGACTCTCTATTTGTCGCGTATAGCTCAGTTGTTTGTGGAGCAATGGATATAGAAGACGAAAATGTAATGATTCTATGGTTGCTGTACCGAAGATGGAACAGGAGAAGAAAAAATAGGCGCTATTGGATTCATCCAATACTATCAGAACGGAGTGAAAAGGGTTTTCTTTTATACCATGTGGCCCCAATTGAAAAGGAAAGAAGAAAAGTTTTTTTTAACTTTAGGAGGATGTTTTAGTCCTCTTTCAATGAGTTGCTTACCGCTGTAAGACAAGAGCTGCTTAAAGAAACAACCGTGATGAGAAGCAGCATACATCCAGAAGAAAGACTGGTCATTGCTTTAAAGTTAGAAGAAATCATTTTATTTATTATATCGTTCATATTATGGCAACTCCTCAAGATTTCTTGGAGCCAACCAACCGTTCCAACTGTATTTTAAGATTCAAATCTATTGATAATAATGCGATTAAGATCAAAGTTTAGATAAAATTCATTGTTGGATCAATAGATAACAAATTTCAATGAATAAAAGTACCAGTATAAAATCAGATCAGGAAGTTATTAGAAAAGTAAAAAAAGAAGTAATTAAATTTGAATTCTTTATTTATTTAGCACAAGAAAAAACGATGACATCAGTGATTGTGAATTCATTTTTACCTAGTAAAATCAAAAATATGAGAACGCAATCATAAAAATAGGATTGTCACATTCTTTGGAAACGATCACACACTCAGATTGTATATTACGATTCAAAAGTACAGATTAAGTTAAAACGTAAGATAAAGTTTCGGTGCTGGATCAATAGAAAAATATAAAATTTGGAGGTCTAAAATGGTGTATTATTAAAATAATATGAAATCAGGAAATAATTTCAAGAAAAGTAAAAAATTAAATTCGAATTTTCACTGTGTGTCTTTAATGTAATGGCATATTAAATGTTTTACATTTGAACACTAAAGTGTAATGATACAAAAAGGGGAAAAAAATCAATTCCTTATTTATCATCTTCAGTTGGCTGTGTCGCCGCGCCGCCTCCACGCCGCGAGTTCAAAACAGACGAGGCGGCGCCGCTAGCGGCGCCGCGCGTAGGTCGCGGGGAAACCATGCGCCGCGCGCGGCGGCCGGGGCCGCGCGGCATCGTGTGTTTTGCCCCATTTAATTACATTGGACCATGCGTCGACTCGACCGCCGCGCGGCGCAAAACGCCTCGTCTGTTTTAGGTCTTGAGTGTCTGATCATTTCCAAAGAATGTGACAATCCTATTTTTTATGATTGCGTTCTCATATTTTTGATTTTACTAGGTAAAAATGAATTCACAAGCACTGATGTCGTCGTTTTTTCTTGTGCTAAATAAATAAAGAATTCAAATTTAATTACTTTTTTTACTTTTCTAATAACTTCCTGATCTGATTTTATACCGGTACTTTTATACATTGAAATTTGTTATCTATTGATCCAACAATGAATTTTATCTAAACTTTGATCTTATCGCATTAATATCAATAGATTTGAATCTTAAAATACAGTTGGAACGGTTGGTTGGCTCCAAGAAATGTGACGAGTTGCCATAATATGAACGATATAATAAATAAAATGATTTCTTCTAACTTTAAAGCAATGACCAGTCTTTCTTCTGGATGTATGCTGCTTCTCATCACGGTTGTTTCTTTAAGCAGCTCTTGTCTTACAGCGGTAAGCAACTCATTGAAAGAGGACTAAAACATCCTCGTAAAGTTAAAAAAAAACTTTTCTTCATTCCTTTTCCATTGGGGCCACAGGGTATAAAAGAAAACCCTTTTCACTCCGTTCTGATAGTATTGGATGAATCCAATAGCGCCTATTTTTTCTTCTCCTGTTCCATCTTCGGTACAGCAACCATAGAAGCATTACATTCTCGTCTTCTATATCCATTGTTCCACAAACAACTGAGCTATACGCGGCAAATAGCGAGTCCGCGTGGCGCCCGCCGCGCGGCCGCCGCCTCGTGTGAACAGTTGGGGCGGCCGCCGCTTCGACCGCCGCGCGGCGGAAGTCGCTCCGTCTGTTTTAGGCCTTACTGTTTAAATGTATTGTTAACAGCCCTGGTAGTAGCTAAAAGGGTTCTGGCATCCGCTTACCGACCATTTAGGTGCCTCGTCCTATGTTTAGGTACAGACATCTGTGGATTGTTTCCTGGAGTATTTTGGTTTTATCCCAAGTTATTTTAGCCGTATAACTCATTATATTGTGACGATTCTTCCCAGGTTTGTACACTTTATCATTAGTATTCAGCTACAAAAATCTCTACTTTGAATCTAATTTAAAATTTATTAGTAGGATGCGTTCATTAATAGATGTCTTTCTATATACATAAAATCACGAAAATGGACGCATATTGACATTTAAACAATTTTTAGATAATCAAAAATAATTTTTGTGCAATGATACAAGATAAAAGTTTTGCTTGATTTGTAATTTGGCTTTATTTCCTCCTCATAAGTTCCAACCTACTAAAGAAACAGATAAATTACTGTTTAGACTTTCCATTTTGAACAAATGTTCCGAAAGCCGCATATAATATCTTAGAGAGAAATATACACATGTAATAAGGTCTCTGGTGGATAGCCACTAGCATCGGTGACGTACTAGAGCTGTGACGATTACTTTTGCGTTCAGCGACAGTCGGTCTTGAAACTTCGCTGTTGCAAGTGAACTGGAAACAAAAAGGAAGTGTGTTCGTAGCTTGCTACATTTGGAGGACATTTATTTGTGGTATGTGCGTAGGTTGTTGGATGATACAATTTTGATGCAAAGACTATTTTTAAATAGTAAAGGCTTAAGGTTTCGGTTCACGCAGTTGTATTTAAGAGATTTATTGGTGATATGGTGTAACGTGTATCACAATTCGTAGTTTCACAAATACGGATTTCTTGGAACGCATTTCTCCAAGTAGAGGTGTGTAATATTTTCCGGAGCTGGTTCCACTGTAACAGAATAGCACATTGAAGCATACTGTGGCCGAGGTGTTGTTTCTAGTAGGCTGGCGGCTTTCGCTCCTATTAAACGGCTGGTAGCAATGAGGAATGGCAGTCTGCGATTTTATGCAGCCATAAATGCTAAATGGTACTCACAAAAACTGCTGTTGGCGAAATTCTGACTAATCATTAGTCGTATCACTGCTAATAGCTGTATATGGGTCAATGATTCGTTCGTTAGATTGCCTAAGTGGTTCAATTATGATCAAAGCAGGTTTTCTTAGCAGGGTTTTCTACGAGTAATTAGTTACCATATGGACTGGACGCAAGTTTGCCCTAGTGAATTTTTATATTCATCTATGTTAGTAATTGCTGTTTCCTCATTCACTACTAGTATGGAGTACAGGGTACAATACAACCCATCATTGATGTTTCATTGTACTACTATGAGAGTTACGGTAATAATGCGGCCGGAACCAAATGGAAGATTTAAGATGCGGTACCAGCTGTTCCCATTATTTTCGTAATCTCTTTTTGACATTCAGAATTTTACACGCCAGTAGCAGGAGTTCTTATGTCGTGGCAGTTGAGCTGCCTGTTTTCCACCATTTTTTCCCGTCAATTCCTGAGTCTCATACGGTTGCTTAATTTTAGATTTTCTGTAGTTCATTTCGAAGCCTTCATTTTTATTCCTCTTGTGCACCTGAAGGTAAACTTCTGTAAGGCATTCCGCTCCATTTTAGTTCTAACTTGATACACGTTAATCCTCGTACTTGAAAGATCACTCAGGTATTTCCCGACTTCACCTATCAAAAAATGGTGATTGGATTAGGTGCTTCGATATGTCTTAACATTCCCCACTCACATTTTACAGAAAAGTCGTTACAAATTAAATTTAAAATGCCAAAATGAGTGTCTCGCAGCTATCCGATGTTACGAGCGCTGCAAAATTAAAATAAATGTTGGTTAATTTCCCAGTCATGATTTGTTCTTAGATTTTTTTCTTCGTTAAAATTCGCTTGAAATAATAAACATTTTTCCTTGCTTCCAGCTACATTCACCAGGTTTCCTAGAGAGAATAGTGCTTTAGTTGTAAACAAATTTCCCCTAGAACGATCCTTACGAGTGGCTTGCCAGACATTTTTCTGCTCCAGGCCACATTTCACTCTAACCGCAAGAGAAAAATCTGGTTTAGTTGATACAATCCCTGTACCAGCATTGGTTTTTATTTTCTGCAGTGCTGGTAGGATTTCGCAGTTGCGTAGGGGTCTCATTTCATCATTTTTAGTTTTTTTCCGCAAAACGAGTTGTGAACATGAGCACACATCTAATCAGATAATCCAGGTCCCGAGAGGTTGGTACTATTTTCTGATAGTTGAACAAAGTCGTGAATCGGTCGCTTTTTTTTCTTCTTTTTTTTTCGCCCCATAATGCCCTAGTTTCTCACAATCTGTTTTAATTTCCAAAATGAAGCAATTCTGTAACATTCTGAAAGTATTGGTTTTTCCCGCTACGACTGAAATCTTAACACACAGGGTTTTGTTCATACCATTATTATAAAGACGAACAAATCGGAATATTAGATTTTCTACTGATATTTATCTTGGAGAAAATATTTTTTTGAGTTTCGAATATATTGAATAATACTGTTGGTACGTACATTGTATCCTTTCTCCCTCCACCCCTCCCCTCCCATTTTAGGGGAAGCTGACATCGATTCTCTACTTTTTGCTGTAACATTATTCTTTTTTTTTTTCTATCAGTCTTTTGACTGGTTTGATGCAATCCTCTATCCCTTCCTATCTTGTGTTAACCTCTTCATCTCTATATACCCCTTACAATCCACTTCCTAAATTATCTGCTTCCACTACAGTTCGACTGTTTCTCCACTAACAAATTAACTAATCCAAAATGTCTCAAAATATGACCTACCAGCTTTACTCTTTCTGTAAGCTTCTTCCACAAGCTTCTTCCACAAACTTCTTCCACAAACTTCTTTCCTCATCCATTATTTCCAAAACTCGTTCAATTCGTACTTTGTCTGTCCACTCAATTTTCTTATGTAGCACCATATTTCAAATGCTTCAATTTTCTCTCTGATATTCCTAAAGTCCACGATTCGCTACCGTAAAGTGCTGTGCTCCACATATACAGTTTTAAAGTTCTTTCTAATTCCTAGATCAATATTTGAAACTAAAAGGTTTCTCTTTTTCATGAAGGCTCATTTTCCTAGTGCTATTATGCCTTTAACATCATTCTTGCTTCGGCCATCGGTTGTAATTTTGCTTCCCTAGTAGCAGCATTCACTTCTATTGCATCAGATCCTATTTTTATATTTAATATACTGTGATTGGTATCATTTCTGCTACATTTAATCACTTTTGTCTTGCTTTGATTTATATTCAGTCCAAAATCTTCCTTCAGTATTTTGTTCATGCTATTCAGTAACTTCTCAATATCCTCAGCCCTTTCTGCTAACACGACATGTCATCAGCAAATCGTAGCATGCCGATTTTTTTTCTCCCTGAGCATTTACGCCACATGAAAATTTTTCATTTACTTCCTTTATTGCTACTTCTACATAAAAGTTGAATATTAACGGGGATAGATTATAACCTTGTCTCACACCCTTTTTAACTGATGCCTGTCTCTCATGGTTCTCTACTTTTATTATAGCCACTTGATTCTTATATACTTTATGTAGTATTCTTCTATCTCGTTATTTTAGGCCTGACTTCTTTAAAATTTTGAACATCTTGTTCCACCTAACACTCAAAAGCTTTTTCTAAATCAACAAATGTCATAAAAGTATCTTTATTTTTCTTGATGCGCCCTTCAAGTATTAATCTTAATGCCAGAATTGTTTCCTTTGTACCACTATTTTTCCTAAACCCAAACTGATCTTCACCTTCTTCCTCTTCTACTACACTTTCCATTCTTCTGTATCTTCTGGTCAGTAATATCGAAGTATGTGATGTAGGACTAATGGTGCGATAATTCTCACATTTGTTAGCTTGTGCTTTCTTCGAAAGTGTAAAGACATTTTTATTAAAATCAATTGGAATTTCTCCCGTTTCATAACTTTTTGATATAAGCTTGAATAATCTTTCAATTCATTCTTCTATGGATTTAAGATGTTCTGCAGGGATCTCATAAATTCCAACTGCCTTATTTGCTTTCAAGTCATTCATAGCTTTATTAAATTCTGTCCTCAAAACAGGATGTCATAAGTCGTCATTGTCCACATCGCCTTCGTTTTCCATTACACTATTGTTCAAGTCGTCCTCATCAGTTTCTCAATGTATTCCTTCCATCAGTTAGCTCTATCGTATGAGCTTAAGAGGTTTTCCATCGGTGGCTTTAATATTTACACCTCGTTTCTTCATTTCTCCAAAATTCTGTTTGATGTTCCTATATGCAACATCAACTTATGACCATTTCCTTTTCTACTGCACACTTTTGTTGTAGCCATTATTTTCGTCGAATTTCCTGTTTATTTTAATTCTAAACTGCCTGTATTGCTCTCTTCCTGCTTCGTCCTCGGCGTTTTTGTGCGTTCTCCTCTGATCCATCAGCTCCAAAATTTCTTCTGTGGTCTAAGGTTTTCGGGCGGCTTATTCCTATGCTGCTTTTAAGCTATTTTAATCATGACATTTGTCCAAATTTGCTTAAAATAAAATCACTCCAGCATATACACATGTTTTACTGTTCATATATCTCTTCCGTTCTGTTAAGCTAACATCAATTGAGTAATTAAGTGGTAAGATGTTAAACTTTCGTATTTGCCGGTTGGTGCTTGGCACCAACGTAATCACTGGGGCTATAGAAGGAATTGTACTTTTGGTCTAAAAATTGGTACACACGTTGCTTGGACGATGTTATTTAGTATATGCTGCTCTTAGATGTATAAAATATATGCATGCCGCATAAACATGAGAAAACATTGCCGTACCGTTACCGAGCGTTGTGAGTGAGCCGTAACGTTCTGGCTCGCATTCGGGAGAACCCTCGTTCGAATTCACGATTGGCCATCTGGATTTGGGTTTTCAAAGTTTCCCCAAATCATTCCAGGCAAATGCCCCGATGGTTCATTCAAAAGACCTTGACTAAATTCCTTACTGTTATTACCCCTCTGTTCTTCCAGCCTCTGACCTCGACGAGACGTCATGAAGGGGCAGGGAGGGGGAGGGAGGCGGGAAACTGGTGCAACTTTAAACGGTAAGCGAACAGTGGATGCCATATTAATGTATATATATGCTACCTCCAACGATAATAGGTATTACGCACCACCTAAGTACAATGAACTATATTCACATGTTGTATTGGATCTTAATATTCTACGGCATTCATCAAAGGTGGTTGGGTCAATATTAACACAGGTTGTGGTTAGGTTGAAAGAGCGGGAATGTCCTAATTTCAGAATAGAAAATGAGGATTTTGTTTATAGATAATTTAAGCTGGTGTTGAAAAGTAGCTTGTACAGTCTTGTTAAAGCATAATTCGATAGAACTTAAATCTTAAAAAATTAAGTTTCCTTGGTTTTCGAGCAGCATTATTAGCGGCGTTTGTTGATAGGTTCAAATTCAGCGTGGACCAAACTTAGAATTTAGGTTGCCTCGATTTTCGTGCAGTATTGCTAGAGTCACCTGTGGACAGCGTTTATCACGGCGTTGCGTAGAGCTATTCTGCATGGTTCACTTGGAGAGTTTGTCCGTACATGCTGAAGTGTCGACTGGAGTCTGTTTTGATGTGGCGGGCACATTGGGATGATAGGCTTGTATTATTCATTGGCATGGAAGGACTAAATTTACTATAAAGCCTACGCCGAGGAGACTGTTCTCAGTAGCTGGCCTTCCTGACCAGTCGAGGGTGGAACTGGCATGTTGCTTAAAAATGCCTGCATCAGGAAACAGAACCTGGCGATGTCTACATTCACGATTGGGTCTGTGGCTCCAAGAATCATCTTTAACGTATCTTTTTCACCCGTTCCCTATCACTGGAAATCTTCAACAGTAACGCGTCTCCCTGACTTATGTATACTTCAGTTTATATTGCAGAACGGCTAATGGCAGGCATCACCTTTTGGAAAAATAATTCGGTAAGTCCCCTGGTGTCGAGTGATAGATAATCAGGGCCGCATTTAAGCATAGGCTACAAGTGGTAGAGCTAAAAAAAAAAAAAATTGCTAATAATTTGTTTGGGACAAATTTCGAATTAAAGTCCCCGGTCAGAGGGGCCACTGCCGGCAGGGGGGCCCGCACCACATGTATAGCCTAGGGGCCCACACAGCCTAAATGCGGCCCTGGTTATTATGTCGTTAATCGGTCAATGCTGTCTTGCACCACCCAACAGCAGAAATTCCAGAATGGTGCACCGATCGCGGTGTTGATCTGTCGATTTATTCTTCTGTCACACTCTTTAAGCTAACTGCCAACCTCTCACTGTAAGCAGAGATGAATGAATTCTCGCTTTGCTAGAAAACTTGTTAGAATCATAGTAAAAATAATTAAGCATTCATTGCAGAGCCATTTTTTATAGCCAGGTGAGCCGGGTTTCCACAGCTTAAATTGCAGACATGGTATTAGTTACACATTGGGTTTAGTTCCGTCCCATTTTTTGTAACTGTGATTTAGTTTTAAATAAGAGACGTTAGCTTAATACCGAGGTATTATTTGAATTACGCCGTAATATACATATACACATTGTTAGCCATTTTGTGATCACGTGACCCCAGCTATATCAATAATTGTCTCCGTACAAGCTATATCCTGTTCACTCCGAACTGGCGGCTCAAGGTCATGTTCCTAGTCCCCGTTCTTTACCTCACCACCCCATCCCTTTTGGCTCTCCGAGCTGACCGCTGTGTCCAGAAAACGAGTGGCAAATTTCCGCCTTGCATGTAGGGGTTAGGGTAGCGGAGTGAGTATAAAACGGACCGGCCTTGAGCCGCCTCTTTTAACTGAACGCGTTATAGTAATAGTACTTCGTAAGTTAACTTGGAAAGAATTTTTCGTGCTCTACCATTTACTGACTTGGATCAGTTTCGCCCTCCGTCATATTAAGTCGAAGAGATAATACTCGATTTTCTAGAGAAAGGAAACTAGACACTTCAGCCGCAAACAAACTGTCACGGAGCGGACTTGTGGTCTTCGTATCAGAAAATTCCGATCGGTCGTTCTTTATTTCATTCAGGATCATTCACAAAGCTATTTACTAATGCGTGTACGACGGGCGTTGGTTTGAACTCACTTTTGCATTAAAACAATGTTCGGTTGAACTGTGTCAAATTTCTTTTCGTATTGTATTATCACTTTAAGCATAATTATTTCTGACTCCTGAAAAACGGATCTCCGAACTGAAGAATCATTAATCCGTACAGAAAGTACGCGAGATACCACAATAAACAATTCCCGTAAGTAATTTACTAACGCAACGGGCCACAGAAACACGAAACACTTTATATATAAAGAGAAACGGACGTGGAATTGCGAAGAAATGTTTTTGGTTTCTCTACAGAAGCATAAAAAAAACTTGAAGTTCCGTAGAGGAAATACGATATCAGACTACAGAGTGATTGGCAGTAACGTTGAAAGTCTCATTTCTATTACCTCAAAATACGTGACGGCTAAAAATAAATTCATATAACTGAATCGTCTGAAGCGAAAACATTGTACTAGTATTTCTAGACTGCTGTCAAAGCTATCGTGAAGCGATGAAGCTAAGTTTCAATCATAAGAATGAAAATTTCAAAATATTTCATATGTATGCCTATTTTAGATAACTTCCACCATCCTTCCCACCAATGAATAAGTGCAGTACTTTCCGCTTATATTTGGCCGAATATTTCAGATAATGCAGCATATCGAGATTGAGTCCAGCAGCTCCAACTGAAGCTAAATCAGCAATACTGACGGGGCCATCGGCTAAAGCTACACTGGCAGCTGTAGCGGGACCATCAGCTAAAGCTACACTGGCAGCCGTAGCGGGACCATCGGCTAAACCTAAACTGGCAGCCGTAGCGGGACCATCGGCTAAACCTACACTGGCAGCCGTAGTGGGACCATCGGCTAAACCTACACTGGCAGCCGTAGCGGGACCATCGGCTAAACCTACACTGGCAGCCGTAGCGGGACCATCGGCTAAAGCTACACTGGCAGCCGTAGCGGGACCATCGGCTAAACCTACACTGGCAGCCGTAGCGGGACCATCGGCTAAAGCTACACTGGCAGCCGTAGCGGGGACCATCGGCTAAAGCTACACTGGCAGCCGTAGCGGGACCATCGGCTAAAGCTACACTGGCAGCCGTAGCGGGACCATCGGCTAAAGCTACACTGGCAGCCGTAGCGGGACCATCGGCTAAAGCTACACTGGCAGCCGTAGCGGGACCATCGGCTAAAGCTACACTGGCAGCCGTAGCGGGACCATCGGCTAAAGCTACACTGGCAGCCGTAGCGGGACCATCGGCTAAAGCTACACTGGCAGCCGTAGCGGGACCATCGGCTAAAGCTACACTGGCAGCCGTAGCGGGACCATCGGCTAAAGCTACACTGGCAGCCGTAGCGGGACCATCGGCTAAAACTACACCGGCAACCGAAGCGGTACAATCAGATAAAGCTACGCCGGCAACCGCAGCGAAATCAGCTAAAGCTAAGCCGGCAGCCATAGCGAAACCATCGGCTAAAGCTAAGCCGGCAGTCGTGGCGAGACCATCGACTAAAGCTAAGCCGGAAGCCGTGGCGAGACCATCGACTAAAGCTAAGCCGGAAGCCGTGGCGAGACCATCGACT
>JARYHS010005706.1:0-26606 GCA_031002005.1 Vandiemenella viatica
CCCGAGCTTCTCGCCACTTAAGGAGTTGGACAGCCTGCCTCTGGGTGGATGTTTCCATAAGCAGTGTTCCATTCCTCAGCTTTTTTACAGATTTGAGGGTACCCGCAATACCCTCTAAACCTTTCTGAACATAGAATGAAGAGACCTTCTCAAAGATCCCTCCACCCTTGTCATAATACGAAGGCATTGTCTATGTTACAACCCTTGCTGTTACTATTTACATCCGGGGGAGGGCTTTCAACCCTAGCCCGTTTGTAAGAACTGGGTGTGTTTTTATTTACCTGCGACACACCCGGGCCGCAGGGGTTTTTTGGTTTTTTAGTGGTAGGCATTTTTGTTCCCACGAGTAAAAACCATTTAAAAAGAAATGCTTGTACAACAGGGGTGCGCAGGTGCCCCTGAGGTTGTACGTTAGCGAGTGATCCGCCTCTCACCCATGCACCTCCTCGGCACGTATCCGACCTTGAGGTTGAGGGGTTTTTTATAGAGGTTTGTACCGTCCTCGCGATCCGGGCGATGAAGCCAAGATCCCCGTTCTCCTAGGCACACAACGTTCCACCGCCACGCCCTACGGTGGTCGTTGAAGCATGGTAGGAGTTTACGGTGTGGGAAACTTGCGGCGCTCACAAGTTTCCAGCTCGGGCACCGCGGGTTCGCCAAACCCGTACCTGGCACTTGCGTACCAGGCCCCTGCGGGGGGGGGAAGCTTGCGGCGCTCACAAGTTTCCAGCTCGGGCACCGCGGGTTCGCCAAACCCGTACCTGGCACTTGCGTACCAGGCCCCTGCGGGGTGATTCCTAGCCAATTCTGTCTAGTTACAAGCAGAGTCCAAACAGGTTTACACTGACAGCCTTCTGAGTGTAGTTTGGTTTGAAGCTTGGGTTATAAAACTGTGTACAAAACCAACATAAACTATAATGAATTTGTTAGAAACTGATAGTTCTGGTGATGAGTATATTGCACCTTTAAGGCAGTTGAATATATTTGTTGCTGATGGTGGTTTTGTAGCTTTAGGGCACGTAGACAGCGAGGTCATTAGCGCCCTAACAATGACCAGCTAATACTTTATCTAAAAAGAATACTAAAATGCCATCTCATGGTCGCCTGGAAAAGGCTCGTCCACACAGACAGCAAATAAAATAAATCACAAAAATAATACATGGATTTAAAAGGGCCACCAGGACCTTAGACCATAAAACACCTGGATGGCTGTAAAGGGGCCAAACAGGTTCACAAAATAATTAAAAACACTACTTGTCTCACTGGCTGTATAGTGGCCACCGAGACAGGAATTATAAAGATATAAAAAATATAACAAATATAAACAATGCAAATGGATGGGTGGTTGTAAAGAGGCCAAAACTAGACCGATCTGCCTAAATTTTTAGGCACTAGACCAGCCAATACACAAAATTTTAAAAACACTCGCCACACTGCTGATCTCATTGTTAAAAATAAGAGACAGATCGCTGGCCAGGCCAACGCCTGCCCCCAAGTCTAAAAACGTTGTTGTTGTTGCTTTAGGGTGCGTCGACAGCGGGGTCAATAGCTGTTGTTTGTTGTTTTTGTGGCTTTAGGGCTCGTCGACAGCAAGGTCATTAGTGCCCTAACAATGACCAGCTAACACTTTAGCTAAAAAGAATACTACTAAAATGCCATCTGCATGGTCAATTGTAAAAGGGTAGGCCATACAGACAGCAAATAAAATAAATCACAAAAATAATACATGCCTTTAAAAGGGCCACCAGGACCTAAGACCAAAAAACACCTGGATGGCTGTAAAGGGGCCGAACAAGTTCACAAAATAATTAAAAACACTACATGTCTCGCTGGCTGTATAGTGGCCAGCGAGACAGGAATTATTAAGATATAAAAAATCAAAACCAATGCAAATGGATGGGTGGCTTTAAAGTGGCCACCCAAACATCTTAAAACTAGGCCGATCTGCCTATAATTTTAGGCACTAGACCGGCCAATACACAAAATATTAAAACACTCGCCACACTGCTGATCTCGTTGTTAAAATAAGAGACAGATCGTTGGCCAGGCCAACGCCTGCCCTCAAGTCTAAAAACGTTGTGTTGTCGCTTTAGGATAACCCACAGCGGGGTCGATAGCGCCCTAAAAATTACCAGCTCTTATAGTGGCTTAAGAATGAACTAAAATACCATCTGCATGGTCGACTGTAAAGGGGTCAGCCACACTGACAGCAAATAAAACAAATCATAAAATCTGACGTAGCTTAAAGGAGCCACCAGGACTTAACGGTACAACACCTTGATGGCTCTAAAGAGGCCAGACAGATTCAAAAGATTATTAAAAAAACTACATGTCTCATAGGCTGTATAGTGGCAAGCGAGACACGAGTTGTAACAGTGTAAAAAATAAAAACAATGCATATGGCTGGTTGGCTGTAAAGAGGCCACCCATCCATCATCCTACCGGTTTAGTTTCACCCGCCCCGGGACCATTTCATGAGAGCAATTGAAATATCTAACAGTGTTGAAGTAACTCCCTATAACAATGATTAATACTTACAAAGCTAATCATATGAGCCCTTTAAAGCCAAAGTGGTGAAAGTCCATTTTTTTAAATTTTTTTAGTTGATATTTTAGTAGAGTTCAGCAAGTTGCATTCTGTTTAAAGCAGAAGTGGTGTAAATTCTTGCTCCCTTAACAACCTTATAGTTAGCAGCACTAGTTTATGTAGTCAGTGCAACCATCTGTTGGGTAAAAGCTAAAGTGGTGTATATTGGTTAACACTGTGCCTGTGACTGTTCACAATTCAACAACTTTTTGCTCACCTAGAAATGTTGTAACTGCATAAACTAAAAAACATTTTAGTAACATAGCTGTAAAAGAATGAGAGCAGTGTAAATAAATCAAACATTTTGGCAGATAATGGAGCATGTGATAAATATATTCTTACAGAATTTGACTCTTCTAGCTCAGGAAAAATTTTTTTTAATGGCTTACTGTTAAATTATATCATATTTACTTCTAAATTAAGCAATGTATCATAAAGGAATATCATCAAAGGGCAATTAAATTAGTTAACTTCATGTTTAAAGCTTAGGCTTATAACCTCAAAAGTAGTTACACCAGTAGTGTTATAAATACGAGGCGTATTCCAAAAGTAAGGTCCGGGGTACAAGATGTCACAGATGATAGGCCTGAATGACGTTTCCCACCTGCAGCGCCATCTACCAACTCCTGGTAAATATGCAGTATTGTTGGCGTGCCGCAGTAGCCGTATATCTATTGTTGAGAGCAGTTCGAAATGGCCGCGACAATCGTAGCTCCCGCCAGTTGTGAAGTGCGCGGTGTGATTAGATTTTTGTTGGCAAAAGGATCGTCAGCTGCGGACATCCATCGCGAATTGTGTGTAGTGTATGGACCAAACATAATGAGTGAGAAACAAGTTCGACACTGGTGTCGAGAATTTCAAAGTGGTCGCACAGATGTGCACGATCAACAGCGGAGTGGCAGGCCAAGTATTCGGACTATTCGGACCGACGACATCGTCGAGCAAGTTAACCAAAAACTGCGAAGTGATCTGCGTTTGACGATTAGTGGTCTGGCTATGGAATTCCCAAATGTTGCTAGAACCTCAATTTACAGGATTGTCACTGAAGAGCTTGGATATCGGAAGCTTTGTGCGCGGTGGGTGCCAAAACTGCTCACCGCTCAGCACAAAGAGCAACGAATGCATAGCGCACGACAATTTTTGGAGCGCTATAGACAATTCCCAAATTGTTACGGGAGACGAGACGTGGATAGCGTACGCAGAATCAAAACAACAATCAATGCAGTGGCGCCATTCCGGTTCACCCAAACCAAAAAAGTGTAAGCAATCGCCGTACACGAATCGCAAAATGATGTATTCCGTGTTTTGGGACGAAAAGGACGTCCTTTTGATCAAATTCATGGACCGTGGGACAACCAATACAGCTGACGTGTACTGTGCAACGCTCAAACTGAGACGTGCCATCCAAAATCGACGCCGCGGGAAACTGTCGTCTGGCATCATCCTCCTGCACGACAACGCACGCCCGCATACTGCTTCCAAAACCAAAGAGAAGATTCAAGAGTTTCGTTGGGAAATCCTAGACCACCCTGCTTACAGTTCAGATCTTGCACCAAGCGACTATTTTCTCTTCCTGCATTTGAAACGGTGGCTTGGTGGACAACGATTTCAAACCGATGAAGAACTCAAGACGAGCGTTACCAATTGGTTCACGTCCCAGGCGGCAGACTTTTATGCCGAGGGGTTAAAGAAACTGGTACAGCGTTACAGAAAGTGTATAGATATGAACGGCGATTATGTGGAAAAGTGAACTAGATATGTAGTTACATACTGACGTTAATAAAAACCTTGTATCCTGAACGATGTTTTTATTATGATCAAACGGACCTTACTTTTGGAATACGCCTCGTATTTAAGTCCTTAGCAAAACATCACTATTACTGTAAGAAATTTTTAATTTAAACAAGCAATCGGATTCAAAATTTTAATAAAGCTTATTCTGTTAATGCATTTAATTACTAGCCATTGAAAGAAGTTTGGAAAAAAAAATAAAATAATTTTGTGTATTTTATGACTTAATGCGAAGTACAGACTTGAAAATTAAGCTAGGCCTGTAAGATGCAGAAAGAGGCAAGTGTACGAGAGTAAAAAATCAAGAGAGGAATAGAAAGAGAAACTCTGGGCAAACATACACAACAAGAAGAGGTAAAGTTACCAGTTGTAAACAATTTAGTAACCCAAACTGCAACTGCAGGAAAAAATGCTTTCATAATATTTCAGACAATAAAAGGAAAGAAGTCTTTCTGGTAAATCGGATCCTTTTCCGCACAAAATTCCTTTTAATGTGTACCAATTAAGCAACAGATTCCCCAATGCCATCTGCCAAAGACAGGCAAACAATCCAGGAAAGGAACAGCAAACATTTATCATTTGAATCTAAATGAAAAAAGCAAGATTGCAACAAAATCTTCTCGGGTGTCCAGCCGGATGGTGGTGTGAAAACAATCTGCAATCTACATTTGATGAATAGTCTGATACCTTGGCTAACTGCAATATGTGTAATATGTGGAACTTTTTCAAGAATACATTAATTTCGTGACTTGAACTTCAAAAATTTTCATTTCTAAAATAGTATCCTCCTTACCTAGGGTTTATTTAGGTTTGTGCCGACCGATTTGATTGTGCAGTTAGGGATATCTGAAAGTTAACAATGGTTTTTAAACATTTTTAAACATTATCAGTCAATGTGAATGTGCAACAGTTTAGGTGAAGAAACCGATACACCAACCCCGGTATGCGGTTTGTCCCCTAACACAATGTTGGAATTACATGTGATTAAGCAAAGCCCTGCACCATTGACAGCCATTTAAATCCTACTGCCATGCTCACTTCAGGTGCTTCTCTCACTTATTCTTGCTATTTCTTGCTGTGTCTGAAATGAAGCCATATGGAACAAAGGTGCCTATCAATAAACTGGAATGTGTAGGGCACATCCAGAAAAGGATGGGCACCAGATTGAGGAAACTTTAAGAATCCTACAAAGGAAAGAAATTATCAGATGGTAAGGCAATTTCCGGTAGAAACAGACTCACTGATGGTGTAATAAATACACTGTTTCAGTATTATGGCAATGCAATAAAAGATCATAGTTCCTTTGTAGAAGACATGCTGAAAGCAGTATGTTCCTTATGGTTTCATAAAGCATCAAATGATGAGAAGCCAATGCATGATGCCTGCCCAAAAGGTATAAATTAATGGTGTACATACCAACATGCTAAGGAAATGAACACACAGTCAAACATAGGAACAATATTGCAATTTCCATAATGGAAGTAATTAAACCCGTGTTTAGAGAGCTGTGTGACACCAAGCTCTTAAAAAGATGTGTTGGGGGTTTTACTCAGAATGCCAATGAGTCATTTCATTCCAAAATTTGGAAAATGTGTCAAAAGACAAGATTTTTTGGAAAAAGAATAGTTGAAATTGGCACAAATGATGCAGTTATTACTTTTAACAATGGAATGGCAGGCAGACTGAAAACTTTGGAAAAGCTCAAACAAGAGGACGATGCTCGCATCAGTTCTGCTGAGAAACAAGCAACCCAAGCAACAAAGGAAGACAAGGGAAAGGCTCAGGTTAGAACAGGAGTCCAACAAGAATGTTGCTGAAGGTCATTACTATACTGCTGATGCATTTTAGGAAGATACAGGACACTTGAAAGTATCATAACACGTTTCAAAATCCTTAACCTTAAATATCTCAAAACAGCATTTCATCAATTTATTTTAAAGATAACTCTTTCCCTTATCCCTTTCGTGCCGATCCTACACTTTTTTTTTGTAAGCACTGTAATGCAAAACACCGTATTACTCAAACGACTGCATACAGTAATGAGTCACTTCACTGTGTAGGTGACGTTAGAGCTCATTGTTAACGTTCCCGCCAGTAGTGAGCGTGCTGTTTCATGTTTACAGTTGAGTAGAAGCGTGTGGCTGTGTTCGTTGTTGTGCAGACCAAAAGTAAGTACTGTCGTATTTTTGTTCCTACAATAAAACTGTTGATTGCTTGGATAAAATATGTTTCTTCAAACGTTTATCTTAGCTTTTGTATGTTTCGTTTTTGGTTATGATGTAATCAACTATTCCTTTTGGTCCTAAACTTGTTGCCTACACATTTGTGTTGCTCAGGCACCACGTGGTCCTCATTTTGTGGCCTACACAAATGTGTAGCCTAGAAATCGTACTTTTTATCTAGTTTAAAATACACGATAAATTGAATTATTTGAAACAGTATCGCAATAAAATTAAATCATGTATTCTGTTTGAATTGTGGGCGCTGCCTTTTAACAATAACCTCCGAAAGCAGTTGTTAACTTAGTATTTTGTTCATTGCAGATGAAGCCACATAGGCCCCTTACTGATAGTGAGATCTTAAAATTGTTGGAGGAGGGCATTTCGGAACTTTGTGACATTGAAGACGACGACGATGACGTCCAATACCCTAATTTTTCTTTATTTGATGAAGAACATGAAGACCATGAAACCAGTGATAATGAGCTAGTAGATCCAGATCCGCAACCTCCAAAGAAAACAAAATGCACTTCGATTCCAAAAGTCACTTGGACCGAAAAGCGGTTTGAGGGACGACCTATTCCAAGTCGGACTCCGGGAGCTCCACAGCCTTTGAGAGGTGTACTGGAGTATTTTCAAGACTATTTTGATTACAACTTTTTTGAAATGGCAGCGAAATTTACCAGCATGTACTCTGTGGCCAAAAGTGGTAGGTCTGTGAACACCAACAAGTCGGCATTGATGCGATTTGTTGGAATAAATTTACTCATGGGTTGCATCCATTACCCCAGATTAAAACTGTACTGGAATCGAAGATATGCATTCCCTGCCATCGTTGACTGCATGTCAAGAGATCGCTTCATGCAACTAAGACAAAACTTCCATGTGGTTGATACAACTCTTCCACCAACAATCCCATTTGTTAATCGGCTGTGGAAAATTGAGCCAGTTATTAATCAAGTAAGGCAAACATGGCTCAAAATTCCTCGTGATGCCATTACCTACTCAGTAGACTAACAAATGATTCCATTCACCGGCAGATGCCCCGTCAAACAATATGTTGAAAACAAGCCTAGGCCAGTGGGGTTAAAAAATTTTGTTCTCACCACATCTTCAGGATTAGTCTTAGATTTTGAAGTATACCAAGGCAATACAACAAACTTAGCACACGCAGAACTGGGACTAGGGCCGTCAGTAATACTTCGGTTGGCTCAGACTCTTCCCGAGGGGAGCTTCATTTATTTTGACCGCTACTTCACTACCGTTGCTCTCATGCAGAAGCTGAGGGAATTAAATTTGCATGGCACTGGAACTATAATGTCAGGTCGAGTCAAAGTATTAACTACTCGAAGCCGAATGATATGGCACGTGGTGAAAGTAAGGAACACATTTCAAGTGACAACAAAGTGGTGATCGTCGAATGGAAAGATAAAAGCAAAGTAACGCTAGCATCAACCTGCTCCGGTATTCATCCACTCCAAACTGTTAAAAGGTGGAGCAAAACGGAGAAGAAATTTTTGGAGGTGCCTTGCCCAGCTGCAGTAAAAAATTATAATGAATGCATGGGAGGCGTAGACGTGTGTGATCAGCAAATGGAAGCCTATTGATCATTTTTTAAGACCAAAAAATGGATGTGGAAGGTAATTGCACATTTTTTTGATTTAGCAACAGTAAACGCCTGGTTCTTGTACAAAAGAGACGCAATAGCAAATGGGGAAAAGCCAAAAGACCTCCTACATTTTAAACTAGAACTGGCTGATAAATTGATGCTCATAGTGCCTAAAATAATGACCGTTTTGAGCAACAGCGAAGACTCAGAGACTGAAAATGAACGCCCAACCCCTCATCGCTTAAAATTTGCAAACACTGCTGTGAAGATGCCGTCGAAACAAAGGAGAAAGGAAGGATTCCAGCACTTTCCGGTAATCGACAACCTTTCAACTGCACGCCAGTGCCGACTTGAAGAATATAAATCCCGTTCTAGAGTAAGATGTACAAAATGCAATGTTTATCTATGCCTTGCCAAAAACAAAAATTGCTTTCTTACGTTCCATATGTAAAACTTTAATACCTGTATTCATTTCAATAGAACTAAATATTAATTTTCTCATTTTTTTTAATTCAATTGGTAATTAATTTCTGGGAAAAAAATAATGTAAATCAAATGTGTTTAAGTACTTTTCTAATCATATTACATGCCGAAAAATGAAAATACGAACCGGCACAAAGGTGTAGGTGAATACAATTTTAACTACAATTTAGCCAAACCCACACAAATGTTTAACATCTATTATATTAATAATTTTTAATAAAATATTTTTTTGACAATTTTTTATTTTTTCTTAACTTATTAACATGTTAAAAATGCAAAAAAACCTGACTTTATAACAAAAAAAAATATTCCGGCACGAAAGGGTTACAAATAGATCATTTTCAAATTTGCAGGACATGTTCTGCATACTAGTTACTACAGTCCCTGCCATTATTGTTTATGCAACATTTTACAAATGGAAAATATGCCTTTATTTTTAAGCAAAACGAAGCAAGAATTTTCATTTCTTGAAAGTTTTTTTATTAACTACACATATAAAGTTAAATGTGATATATTAATGGTATAACTAATTGCCTGGATATCAGTTTACAAGATTAAAAAAAGATTTCTGCAAAATTTCAAATATTATACTTTCTATCATTAAAGAGCTTAATGACGACATATTTTTAACTGTCAGTTGGGTGGTACATTAACATACTGTTAAACAAATCAATTTTTATATATAACTATAACAGTACTAGGGAGCTACAAATTTGAACCCTCAAATTTGTTGTTGTTGTTGTTGTTGTTGTTTTAGGGCGCGTCGACAGCGGGGTCATTAGCGCCCTAACAATTACCAGCTAAAACTGTGGCTTAAGAAAGTTCTAAAATACTGTCTGCATGGTCGACTGTAAAGGGGTCGGCCATACAGACAGCAAATAAAATAGATCATAAAATTAGGCGTGGCTTTAAAGAAGCCACTGGTACTTTAAACCTGACAAAAACTGGATGGCTGTAAAGGGGCCAAGAAATTTTTAAAAGAGAATTAAAAACATTACAAGTCTCGCTAGCTGTATAGTGGCCAGCGAGACATGAATCATAACAATATAAAAAATAATAACAATGCTCATGAATGGGTGGCTGTAAAAAGGCCACCCATCCAGTTTATAACTAGGCCGATCTGCCTAAAATTTTAGGCGCTAGACCGGCCAACACACAAAATTTTAAAACATTCGCCACATTGCTGGTCTCATTGTTTAAAATGAGGGACAGATCGTTGGCCAATCCAACGTCTGCCCTCAAGTCTAAAAGTAATACACAGTCAATTAAAATGTGGCGCACCGTCAAAGGTACGCCACAAGCATCGCATTCCGGAGGGTCCTCTCGGCGCAGAAGAAAGCTATGAGTCAGAGGACAGTGCCCAATACGGAGGCGAGTTAGGAGGACCTCATCCCTCCTCGCCCGCTGGAAGGAGCTGCTCCACGGCTGAACGGTGGGTTTGATCAGCCGGAGCTTATTATACTCTACTTCCAGCCACTGCCTCTGCCATGCTTCAAAAACAATTCTCTTCGCTACCGAGGCAAGGTCAGACTTTGGGACCGGATCAAAGTTGGTTTCGACCTTGTTGCAGGCTAACTTGGCAGCTACATCGGCTGCCTCGTTCCCCCTGATTCCCACATGACCGGGTACCCAGCAGAATAAAACCTCCTTTCCACATGATTGTAGGGAAAGAAGGGCGTCCTGGATGTCCTGGACTCGACGGTCTGCTGGGTACATGGCTGTTAACGCCTGAATACAGCTGAGGGAATCACAGCATATGATATACTTCATGTCGCGGCATACCTTCATATGCTGGAGCGACTTTAGCATGGCGTAGCACTCCGCAGTGTAAACGCTGCACCTGCTATCCAGCTTGTATGTATGAGTCGCTCGAGGGAACACAACGGAGCAACCCACTCCGTTAGCCTGCTTAGACCCATCCGTATACACCGGGGTAAAATCGCGATGGTGATTCAAAACATCCTTAAAAACACTTCGAAATACCCTGTCAGCGGTAAACAGTTTGTTGTACCGCGACAGGTCTAAAATCGTTCTGGGCCTCTTTAAAAGCCAGGGAGGAGATTTACTCCATCCCTGGTGATAAAAAGCGGGCAGTTGACATCCGTATTCTTCTAAAATGGCCTTTGTACGGTGGCTGAAAGGCTTGGTCGCTCTACAGCGATTAGCATAAAGCCGTTCGTTGCTCGGTTTCAGTACTACGTCGTGCACGGGACTGCCAGGAGTTGTGGCAATATGTACATAGTGTCGCACCATGAGGAGTTGCCGCCGGATAGAAAGCGGCGGCTCGCCAGACTCAGCACAGATGCTGGGTATGGGGCTGGTGCGGTAAGCACCCGTGGCGAGCCGAATTCCTGCATGGTGGACACTATCCAGTATCCGTAGATAACTGTCCCGTGCCGATCCGTAAACGATGCAACCGTACTCCAGACGCGACCGTACAAAGGCTCTGTAAAACTGTAGCAGGCATGAGCGGTCAGCGCCCCACGACCTGCCACATAGACATTTTAAAATATTTAAGGCTTTTGAGGCTCTGGCTTTCACATCTTTGAGATGTGGTAGCCAGTTGAGCCTTGTGTCAAAAATGAGGCCCAGAAAACGAACAGTATCAGTAAAACGTAAAACAGTGTTCCTCAAGGTAAGGTGGGGCTGCGGTAAAAGAGTTCTACGACGAGTAAAAAGTACACACCGGGTTTTCTCAGCAGAGAAACGAAAACCGGTGTGCACTGACCATTCGTCCAGCCTGTTCAACGTGAGCTGCAACTGCCGCTCAGCGCTTCTCAGGCTGGACGATGCGATAAAAATTAAAAAATCATCTACGTACAAGGAGTATCGGATGGGACTCCTTATTACGTATGATATGCAGTTTATCGCAATAGCGAAAAGGGTCACGCTTAAAACTGATCCCTGAGGAACACCATTTTCTTGGATAAAAAGATCTGACACTTCACTACCGACTCGGTACCGGAAGCAACGTCCTGATAAAAATGATTTTATAAAACGGGGCAGGTTTCCCCTAAAACCCCAGTCATGTAATTGTTGTAAAATAACATGCCGCCAGGTAGTATCGTAGGCCTTCTCAATATCGAAAAATATCCCCACCAGATGTTGGCTGCGGATAAACGCATCCTGTATCGCCGCTTCCAGCAGGATCAGGTTGTCCAGGGTGGAACGGGACTTCCTGAACCCACACTGAAAGCGGCTCAGCAGATTCCGGGATTCAAGACACCAGACGAGGCGGCGATTGACCATCCTCTCTAGTGTCTTCCCCACGCAGCTTGTCAAGGCAATACTACGATAACTACCTGGCAACAATTTGTCTTTTCCAGGTTTTAAAATAGGGATGAGCGTTGCTTCTTTCCACGAGTCGGGGAAGTGTCCACCGGTCCAAATATTATTAAAAATATCCAGAAGGTACTCTTTAGCATCTTTACTAAGATGCCTCAGCATCTGGTACTGGATCTGATCCGGCCCTGGAGCAGTGTCGTTTGCGCTGTTTAGCGCTGACTCCAGCTCCCAGGATGTAAATGGGCAGTTGTAGGCCTCTGTATTCGACGAATCGAAGCACAGCGGGCGCCTCTCGGCAGCGACTCTTCGCAGCTGAAACCGAGGGTCAAAGTTGGCGGACGATGTGACGGCGGAGAAGTTCTCCGCCATCAGCTGCGCTATGCTTCGTTCGTCGGTAATTACACGTCCGTGATCCAGTAATCCAGATACTGGTGGGCGGGAGTACCTTCCGGATATACGGCGGATAGACTCCCATACTTTTGACGAAGGTGTGGAACGATTAATACTGCTCACAAAGTTCTGCCATGACCTTTGTTTGCTCTCCTTAATCACCCGGCGCGCCTTAGCTCTTGCTATACGGAACGCTGCTAGGTTGTCAGATGTTGGGTGCAACCTAAAATGCCGCAGCGCCCGTCTACGACCCTGAATAGCGTAGCGACATTCGTCGCTCCACCAGGGGACGGGCGTCCTTCGCAGCGTTCCGGAGCTTTTGGGCATAGAAACGTCAGCAGCCTGGTGAATCACTTCTGCTAAGTGACTCACCTTCTCCTCTATGTTGTCACGTGGTTCCAGGACAACAGAACGGCAGAAAAGCTGCCAGTCTGCTTTACTGACGTTCCATTTGCGCCGGGCGCTCGCTCCTCTAATCTCGGGACCTAAGTGCATCCATATGGGTTGTTGTTGTTGTTTAGGTTTTAGGGCGCGTCGACGACGAGGTCATTAGCGCCCTAACAAAAACCAGGCGTGACAACGTGGCGAAATTGCCGTCTGTGTGGCCGACTGTAAAGGGGTCGGCCACAGAGACAGCACAATAAAATACTAACACACTAACTAAAATACCTTCTGCGTGGCCGACTGTAGAGAGGTCGGCAACACAGACGGCAACATAAAATATGAAACTGTGACTAAAATATAAAATTACATACATTAACTGGTTGGCTGTAGATGGGCCAACCAGGTTAAAAAAACAAGTTAGATGGCTGGCTGTAAAAGGGCCAGCCATATAAGCAGTGTCACAAATAAAAACAGTACTTGGATTGGTGGTTGTATAACGGCCACCAATCCAATTTAAAACCTAGGCCGATCTGCCCAAAACTTTTGGGACAAGACCGGCCAAGCAACAAAACTTTAAAACCTTAGCCACGTTGTCACGATCATCGTTTAAAATAAGGGACAGATCGTTGGCTAAGCCAACGTCTGCCCTTAGATCTAAGAACAATACACATTCAATTAAAATGTGGCGTACCGTCAAAGGTACGCCACAAGCATCACATTCCGGAGGGTCCTCTCGGCGGAGAAGAAAGCTGTGCGTCAGAGGACAGTGCCCTATTCGGAGGCGAGTAAGGAGAACCTCATCCCTCCTCGCCCGCTGGAAGGAGCTGCTCCACGGCTGAACGGTCGGTTTGACCAGCCGGAGCTTATTATGCTCAACTTCCAGCCACTGCCTCTGCCAAACATCAAAAACAAATCTCTTCGCCGCCGAGGCAAGGTCTGACTTTGGGACCGGTTCAAAGTCGGTTCTGACCTTGTCGCAGGCTAACTTGGCAGCTTCATCAGCTGCCTCGTTCCCTCTGATTCCCACATGGCCCGGTACCCAGCAGAATAACACCTCCTTTCCACGAGATTGAAGGGAAAGGAGGGCGTCCTGGATGTCCTGGACTAGACGATCTGCTGGATACATATTTCCTATGGCCTGAATACAGCTGAGGGAATCACAGCATATGATGAAACAACTTATCGCGCATTACTTTCATATGCTGGAGCGACTTCAACACGGCATAGCATTCGGCAGTGTAAACGCTGCACCTGCCGTCCAATTTGAATGTGTAAGTCGCTCGAGGGAACACTACGGAGCAACCAACTCCGTTAGCCTGCTTAGACCCATCCGTATACACCGGGGTAAACGTGTGATACTGGTTTAAAACATCTCTAAAAATACTGATAAAAACATTATCGGCGGTACACAGCTTGTTGTGCCGCGATAATTCTAAAATTGTTCTGGGCCTCTTTAAAAGCCAGGGAGGAGATTTACTCCAACCCTGGTGATAAAAAGAAGGAAGCTCGAATCCATATTGTTCTAAAATAGCCTTTGTACGGTAACTGAACGGTTTAGTGGCTCTATGCCGGTTGGTATAGAGCCGCTCGTAGTTGGGATGGAGCACTATGTCGTGCACGGGACTGCCAGGTGTTATGGCAACGTGCAGGTAGTGTCTCACCATGAGGAGTTGCCGACGGATGGTAAGCGGCGGCTCGCCCGAGTCAGCACAAATGCTGACAATAGGGCTGGTGCGATATGCACCTATGGCGAGCCGAATTCCTGCATGGTGGACACTATCCAATATACGCAGATAACTGTCCCGTGCCGAACCATAGACTATACAGCCGTATTCCAACCGTGACCGTACAAAGGCTCTGTAAAATTGTAGCAGGCAGGAGCGGTCAGCGCCCCATGACCTGCCACACAGACATTTTAAAAGGTTAAGAGCTTTTAAGGCCCTGGCTCTCACATCTTTTAGATGCGCAAGCCAGTTAAGCCTTGTGTCAAAAATGAGGCCCAGAAATCTAACAGTATCACTAAAACTTAAAACGGTGTTCCTCAGGGTAAGGTGAGGCTCTGGTAAAAGGCTTCTGCTGCGAGTAAAAAGTACACACCGGGTTTTCTCAGCGGAGAAACGAAAACCGGTGTGCACTGACCATTCATCCAGCCTGTTCAGCGTGAGTTGCAACTGCCTCTCAGCGCTTCTCAGGCTGGACGCTACGATAAAAATTAAAAAGTCGTCCACATATAAGGAGTACCGTAGGGGACTCCTTATAATGGCTGCTATGCTATTAATAGCGATGGCAAAAAGTGTAACGCTTAAAACATGACCCCTGAGGGACACCGTTTTCCTGAATAAAAAGATCAGACACTTCACTACCGACTCGGTACCGGAAGCAACGACCAGATAAAAAAGATTTTAAAAAACGGGGAAGGTTACCCCTAAAACCCCATTCATGTAACTGTTTTAAAATAACATGCCGCCAGGTAGTATCGTAAGCCTTTTCAAGATCGAAAAAAACACCCACGAGGTGTTGGCTGCGGATGAACGCATCCTGTATTGCCGCCTCCAGGAGGATCAGGTTGTCCAAGGTGGAACGGAACTTCCTGAATCCACACTGAAAGCGGCTCAGGAGATTACGGGATTCAAGACACCAGACGAGGCGGCGATTCACCATCCTCTCCAGTGTCTTCCCCACGCAGCTAGTCAAGGCAATACTACGATAACTACCTGGCAACAATTTGTCCTTGCCAGGTTTTAAAATGGGAATTAATGTTGCTTCTTTCCACGAGTCGGGGAAGTGTCCTCCGGTCCAAATGTCGTTAAAAATATCTAGAAGGTACTTTTTAGCATCCTTACTGAGATGCCTCAGCATCTGGTACTGGATCAAATCAGGCCCTGGAGCAGTGTCATTTGCGCTGTTCAACGCACTCTCCAGCTCCCAAGATGTGAATGGGCAGTTGTAGGCCTCTGAATTCGACGAATCGAAGCACAGCGGGCGCCTCTCGGCAGCGACTCTACGTCGCTGAAACCGAGGGTCAAAGTTAGCGGACGAAGTGATGGCGGCGAAGTTCTCCGCCATCAGCTGCGCTATGCTTCGTTCGTCAGTAATTATCCGTCCGTGATCCAGTAACCCAGATACTGGTGGGCGGGAGTACCTTCCAGATATACGGCGAATGGACTCCCATACTTTCGACGAAGGCGTGGAACGATTTATGTTGCTCACAAAGTTCTGCCATGACCTCTTCTTGCTCTCCTTAATAACTCGACGCGCCTTAGCTCTGGCAATACGGAACGCTGCTAGGTTGTCAGATGTGGGGCACAACCTAAAGCGACGCAACGCCCGTCTGCGACCCTGGATGGCGGAACGACATTCATCGTTCCACCAGGGGACGGGCGTCCTTCGCAGCGTTCCGGAGCTCTTCGGCATGGAAACGTCAGCTGCACGGTGAATCACTTCTGTGAAGTGATTCACCTTCTCCTGTATACTGCCACAGGGTTGCAGTTGTACAGCACGGCAGTAGAGCTGCCAATCTGCACAACTAACGTTCCATTTACGTCGGTTATTTCCTCCTCCACGTTCACACTCAACGTGCATCCAAATTGGGAAGTGGTCGCTTCCGTGAAGGTCGCGATCCACCTCCCACTGCACGGAGTCCGCGATGGAGGGGGAGCACAAGGAAAGGTCAATGGCAGAAGACGTACCGGTAGCAGTGGTGAAATGAGTCATTTGCCCTGTATTCAGGATACAAATTTCCTCCTGCTCTATCAATCTACCAACCACTCGGCCCCTGGGGCAATCGGTGGTGGAACCCCACAACGCACTGTGGGCGTTGAAGTCTCCCAAAAGGAGAAAGGGCCGAGTGAGTTGTCGTATAATGCCAACCAGGTCGTCGTAGCCGACTGACACACTGGGTGGCAGATAGACAGAGCATACGGTCAGTTGGATTGGACCGTGTATTTTCACCGCTACTGCTTGCAGATGAGAGGTGAGAGCAATGGGTTCGGAGTGGACAGTGTTCCGAACAAACACGGCCACTCCGCCCTTCGCTCGATCACCCTCGGTATCGTCCTTCCGGAATATGTCATAACCTCTTAGCACTGGCTGATGTTGTGGTCTAAAATGTGTCTCCTGTAGACAGAGACACAATGGATTAGACCGTGCTAAGAGTTGGACTTCCTCTTTGTGAGCCTGAAATCCGTTTACGTTCCACTGAAGTATGGGAGCCATTCTACCTATTTAAAACCACCCGCCCCGGGTCGGGTGGGTCAGGGTCTGGTGTCTGCTGAGGAACGGGACCAGGGTCTACGTCCACCAGCATAACGTCATCTTCGGGGTCCGAAGACGACTTTTGTTCTAAGGCCTCGGCGTCTTGCGGATTTTTCTTCCGCCGAGGCCTTGTCCCCCCCTTCCCCGCGCTAGTTGGAGAACTAGGAGGAGAAGTAGAGGGGGACTTCAAGAACAATGTGGGGTCCGTGTGTTTAAACTTCGGACCCCGAACTTTCTGCACTACCTGCCATCCGCTTCCAGCAGATGGCGTTGCTGCTGCTACTATTGCCGCTGCCGATGCAGCCTTTGCCATGGGTGCTGCTTACTGCTGTTGCAGAGGCACCCACGGCTGCAGCTACTGGTGCGGATGGCCGTGCTTTGGCTGGTGGACTTACTGACCCTGCTGCTGTAGTGGTCGGGTTAACAGAAGCGCTACTACCGACGACCGCGGTCCTTGGTGTTAGGACCTTAGTGGGCTGCGCACCACACTTGCACTGGCACGAGCATGTCATGCTCGTGCCCGTGTCCACAACGGTCGTCTGCGTAGCAACGCTCTCCTTCCTGACGGGAGTTGACAACGTTTTGGCGAAGCTAGTGGCGAAGACCGGTGGCGCCAGCGCCTTAAACCGTTTCTTCGCCTCGCCAAAAGATATTCTTTCCTTAGTCTTCAACTCCTGTACCTTCTTTTCTTCAAGGTACACTCGACACTCCCTGCTCCAGGCTGGATGTGACCCGGAGCAGTTAATGCACACCTGTGGGAGGGTGCAAGTTGCACCCGGTTCATGCGCCGATTTTCCACACTTCCCACAAGTGGCGTTGCCTTTACAGTTCGCCGTCGTATGCCCGAACCGCTGGCACTTAAAGCAGCGCATCGGGTCCGGGACATACGGGCGAACATTCAGATTTAAATATCCAGCTTTAATGGATTTCGGCAACGTCGGAGTGTCGAACGTCAGGACGAAGGTGGCAGTCTTCTCAAGATTGCCGTTAACCCTTCGTTTGATCTGCCTAACCTCGACCACATTTTCTGATGCCCACTCCTTAAGGAGTTCCTCGGACTCTATATCGATCAGATCCCGACAAGTGATCACTCCTTTACTGGAGTTTAGAGTTTTATGGAGTTCGCATTTCACTGCGAACTCCCCGAGCTTCTCACACTTAAGGAGTGAAACAGCCTGCCTGTGATTAGATGTTTCAAGGAGCAGGGTCCCATTCCTCAGCTTTTTCACGCTTTTTAGGGTACCAGATATTCCCTCAAGTCCTTTCTGTATGTAGAACGGAGAGACCTTTTCGAAGGTTCCCTCCGTTCTTGCCATAATAACAAAGGCGTTGTCTATAATACAACCCTGTCTGTTACTGCCGACTTGTTCCGGAGGAGGGCTGTCAACCCTCACCCGCTTGTTGGAACTGGGTGTATATTTTTTAACCTGCGGCACACCCGGGCCGCAGGGGTTTTGTTTTTGTTTGTGAGTCTTCGTTTTGATCCCACGAGCAAAAACATTATAAAGAAAAGCGCTAGTACAACAGGGGTGCGCAGGTGCCCCTGAGGTTGTACGTTAGCGAGTGATCTGCCTCTCACCCATGCACCTCCTCGGCACGTATCCGACCTTGAGGTTGAGGGGTTTTTTATAGAGGTTTGTACCGTCCTCGCGATCCGGGCGATGAAGCCAAGATCCCCGTTCTCCTAGGCACACAACGTTCCACCGCCACGCCCTACGGTGGTCGTTGAAGCATGGTAGGAGTTTACGGTGTGGGAAACTTGCGGCGCTCACAAGTTTCCAGCTCGGGCACCGCGGGTTCGCCAAACCCGTACCTGGCACTTGCGTACCAGGCCCCTGCGGGGCATCCATATGGGGAAGTGGTCGCTTCCGTGAAGGTCGCGGTCCACTTCCCACTGCACGGAGTCCGCAATTGAAGGAGAACACAAAGAAAGGTCGATGGCAGAGGACGTACCGGTAGCAGCGGTGAAATGAGTCATTTGCCCTGTATTTAGGATACAAATTTCCTCCTGCTCTATCAATCTACCAACTACTCGGCCCCTGGGGCAATCGGTGGTGGAACCCCACACCGCACTGTGGGCGTTGAAATCTCCCATTAGGAGAAAGGGCCGAGTGAGTTGTCGTGTAATGCCAACCAGGTCGTCGTAGTCGACGGACAAACTGGGTGGCAGATAGATAGAGCATACGGTCAGTTGTATTGGACCGTGTATTTTCACCGCTACTGCTTGTAGATGAGAGGTGAGAGCAACGGGTTCGGAGTGGACAGTGTTCCGAACAAACACGGCCACTCCGCCCTTCGCTCGATCACCCTCGGTATCGTCCTTACGGTACACATCATATCCTCTTAGCACAGGTTGGTGTGATGGTCTGAAATGTGTCTCTTGCAGACAGAGACACAAAGGATCAGACCGTGCTAAGAGGTGTAACTCCTCTTTGTGAGCTGTAAATCCATTGATGTTCCACTGAAGTATGGGAGCCATCCTTACCTATTTAACCTCACCCGCCCCGGTTCGGGTGGGTCTTCAGTCATTTCCTGCTGAGGAACGGGACCAGACACGTCCACCAGCATTTCCGTTTCTTCCTGCCCGGAAGCGGAGACAGACATCTCCGACCCAGAGGACTCCTCAAATTCCTCGTTGTTCTTTTTCTTCTTCTTCTTCTTCTTCCCCATACTCTCCCTACTGATTGACAGTTTGGGAGGGGACGAAGAAGGGGACTTGACAAACTGGGTCGGATCAGTCTGTCAAAACTTGGGACCTCTGATCTTCTGGTCACCTCTATTTCCACCGCTAGCTAATGGTATCGCTACCATTTCAATAGCCCGCGGTGGAATAGGAGGTGCTATTAACTTGACTGCTGGTGGGGTCTTTGTTACTGCTGCTGGGTGGTCGAGGCTGCAGAAGTGTTGCTAGCGACATCCGCGGTCTTTTGGTGGATTTGGCACCACACTTGCATTGACATGAGCACACTGTGCTTGTGCCCATGTCTGCAAAGGATGTCTGCGTAGCAACACTTTCTTTCCTGACGGGAGTCGAGACCATCTTGGCAAAGCTTGTTCCAAAAATTGGAGCGGCGAGCGCTTTCGCCTTCTTCTTTGCCTCTACATAAGGTATCCGCTCTTTGGTCTTCAACTCCTGTATCTTGCGCTCTTCAAGATACACTTGACACTCCCTGCTCCAGGCCGGGTGCGACCCGGAGCAGTTGACACACACCTGTGGGAGCGTGCAATTGGCACCAGGCTCATGTGCCCCCTTGCCGCATCTACCACAGGTGGGGTTGCCCTTGCATGACGCCGTCGTATGTCCGAACCTCTGGCACTGGAAGCAGCGCATTGGGTCCGGAACATACGGACGGACGTTCAGGTTGATGTAGCCAGCTTTTATACACTTCGGCAACATTGGAGTGTCAAACGTCAGGACGAAGGTGGCAGTCTTTTCAAGACTGCCATTTACCCTCCGTGTAATCTGACGCACCTCGACCACTTGCTGATCTTCCCACTCCTTAACCAGTTCCTCGGTTGCTAAATCCATAATATCCCGGCAGGTCACTACGCCTTTTGATCGATTCAAGGATTTGTGGAGTTCGCTTTTAACAGCGAACTCCCCGAGCTTCTCGCAGTTAAGGAGCTGGGAAGCCTGCCTACTGGTGGATGTTTCCAGCAGCAGCGTCCCATTCCTCAGCTTTTTAATTGATTTCAGGGTGCCAACTAACCCTTCTAAACCCTTATTAATATAAAACGGGGACACTTTTTCAAATGTCCCCTCCAACCTCTGCATGATAACGAAAGCGTTCGAAATCGAACATTCTTTCCCGTTACGGTGTCCCACAGAGGCGGGGGGGCTATCAACCCTTGCCCGCTTCTTCGTATTGGGTGTATTTTTATTTGCCTGCGGCACACCCTTACCGCAGGGTTCTTGGTTTTTTTTGTGAGGCTTAATTTTTGGTCCCACGAGAAAAACCAGTATAAAAAGGAATGCTTATACAACAGGGGTGCGCAGGTGCCCCTGAGGTTGCACGTTAATGAGTGATCTCCCTCATCACCCATTCACCTCCTCGGCACGTGGCTGACCTAGAGGTTGAGGGTTTTTTTTATAGAGGTTTCTACCATCCTCGCGATCCGGGCGATGAAGCCAAGATCCCCGTTCTCCTAGGCACACAACGTTCCACCGCCACGCCCTGCGGTGGTCGTTGAAGCATGGTAGGAGTTTACGGTGTGGGAAACTTGCGGCGCTCACAAGTTTCCAGCTCGGGCACCGCGGGTTCGCCAAACCCGTACCTGGCACTTGCGTACCAGGCCCCTGCGGGGCCCTCAAATTTAAATAGATTTGGAGAAAATGAGTTTTCAATTACTACAAATATTTGTATGTGTTAGCTGTACCTACCCCCATAAAGACATTATTGACGACGATCGACAGGCGAGAATATCAGAAATTGCAGAACAAGTCGGAATCAGTTATGGGAGCTGTCAAGCAATCATCACAAAACACCTATAGTTCCGTAAAGTGTGTTCCAGATGGGTTCCTCACCTTTTGACTGAAAATCTGAAGTTTAGACGTTTGGAATTCTGTCAGAGGCTTGCAGCAAGGTTTGCGGAAGAAGGTGATGCATTTTTTGGTCAGATAGTCACCTGCGATGAAACATGGGTTCACCATTACACTCCAGAATTCAAAGAAGCCAGTAAGCCAGTAAGGAGGAAAGGGAAGGCAGCACCAGTGAAAGCTAAGACTCGACTGTCAGCTGGCAAGGTTCTTTCAACCGTTTTTTTCGATCGGCGAGGCATTTTGCCGATTGATTTTTTGCATGAGCGATGCACAATCAATGCTGCTTAATACTGCGAGTTGTTGAACGATACGAGAGTTGCATATCACCCCAAAAGAAGAGACCAACCAATTCGACAGGTCATTCTCCTCCATGACAATGCGCGACCCCATACTGCATCTCTAACTGTCTCTAAGCTACAGGAAATGCCTTGGACTACACTTGATCACCCTCATGACAATCCGGACTTTTCGCCCTGCGATTTCCATTTGTTCGGACCTCATAAAGAAGCTCTAGGAGAGCAACGATTTGAAGATGACGAGTGTGTGGAAGACTTGGTGCAAAACTGGCTGGTGACACGACCCTGTTCTTTTTATAATGAGACCATCAAAAAGCTGCCATTCTCCACGCTTCAGCGCTGGCTGGGTGCGGGGCGGGGTGGTGACTATAGCAAGCTATCAGTGTATTTTTTTCCGTTTCCTGTTTCCGACGTGGTTAGATATGACATTTTTGTCGGTGTCTTAGATTAAAATTCGTATAAAAGAGCTTCACATTTTTCACTTAGTGACCAGTCATTTATGGACGTAACAGGTCATAACATTGTGTTTTTAGCTGATGCTGATGGTTTCTCATTTAATTATTTCATGTATTTGGAAGCATTGAACTGGCCGGAATTTCTAAAATTCTTGGAAGAAGTAATACAAGAGGAGATTCTACAGGAATTTTAAAAGCTGATCCACTGTATAATAGGTATGGAAAACATAAATTTACCATCAACTTCAAATAATCGTACCAATACAACTGTTCACAATCTATTTGATATTTGGTCTTCTGAAGATGAAGAAAATAATAGTGATACACGTTCTGTTGATTCAAATAATATTAATTTCAATTTGTTATCTAATGAGCATTTAGATGATATTGAAGCTCATCTTGCTCCTGTAATACTACCTCCTATGAGAGGTATTAATATAGATGATACTCATGAATTCTGATTGTACTAGGGGATTTCATCCCTTCGACATTAAACCATTACATTATGATGATTTAATATTGTATACACATTTAAGAGATGTAAATCTTTGTATTTCAAAAAATTTATTACCAGTAGATGAACAATTTGTTTCTTTTTTTGATTGGTCAAAACATGCATACAGACGATTTGTTGTTGTTGTTGTTATTTGTGCTTTAGGGCGCGTCAACATCGGGGTTATTAGCGCCCTAACAAATACAAGACGTGACAATGTGACAAAATTACCGTCTAAGTGGCCGACTGTATAAGGGTCGGCCACAGAGACAGCACAGTAAAATACTAAAATACTGACTGCAATTCCGTCTGCATGACTGACTGTAAAGGGGTCAGCCCCACAGACGGAAAAGATAAAACATAATAATAATAATATAGTAGTACACAGAACACAGAGTAAAAATACATACACTGACTGGTTGGCTGTAAAAGGGCCAACCAGTTTCAAACATCGGACTAACTGGCTGGCTGTAAAGGGGCCAGCCAGGTAAACAAGGTCACAACTAAAAACAGTACTTGGATTGGTGGCTGTAAAAGGCCATCAATCCAATCTAAAACCTAGGCCGGTCTGCCCAAAATTTTTGGGACAAGACCGGCCAAGCTACAAAACTTTAAAACCTTGGCCACATTGTCACTATCATTGTTTAAAATAAGGGACAGGTCGTTGCCTAAGCCAACGTCTGCCCTTAAGTCTAAAAATAAAATACAATCACTTAAAATGTGGCGTACCGTCAAAGGTACGCCACATGCATCACACTCCGGTGGGTCCTCTCGGCGGAGAAGGAAACCATGTGTCAGAGGACAGTGCCCTATACGGAGGCGAGTAAGGAGAACCTCATCCCTCCTCGCCCGCTGGAAGGAGCTGCTCCACGGCTGCACGGTCAGTTTGACCTGCCGGAGCTTATTATGCTCAACTTCCAGCCACTGCCTCTGCCAAACATCAAAAACAAATCTCTTCGCCGCCGAGGCAAGGTCTGACTTTGGGACCGGGTCAAAGTTGATTCGGACCTTGTCACAGGCTAACTTGGCAGCTTCATCAGCTGCCTCGTTCCCCCTGATTCCCACATGGCCTGGTACCCAGCAGAATACCACCTCCTTCCCACAAGATTGGAGGGAAAGGAGGGCGTCCTGGATGTCCTGAACTAGACGTTCTGCTGGGTACATAGTTGCTAATGCCTGAATGCAACTAAGGGAATCACAGCATATGAGGTACTTCTTGTCGCGGCGTACCTTCATATGCTGGAGCGACTTTAGCAGGGCATAGCACTCCGCAGTATAAACACTGCACCTGCTATCCATCTTGTATTTGTAAGTCGCTCGAGGGAACACTACTGAACAGCCTACACTGTTAGCCTGCTTAGACCCATCCGTATACACCGGGGTGAAAGTGTGATATTGATTTAAAATGTCAGTAAAAATATTAATAAAAACACTGTCAGCGGTTAGCAGTTTGTTGTGCCGTGACAGTTCTAAAATTAATCTGGGCCTCTTTAAAAGCCAGGGAGGGGATTTACTCCAACCCTGGCGATAAAAAGAGGGAAGCTCGAATCCGTAATGTTCTAAGATAGCCTTCGTACGGTAGCTGAACGGTTTAGTGGCTCTATGCCGGTTGGTATAGAGCCGCTCGTAGCTGGGATGTAGAACTATGTCGTACACGGGACTGCCAGGTGTTATGGCAGTATGCATATAGTGTCGCACCATGAGGAGTTGCCGGCGGATGGTAAGTGGTGGCTCGCCCGAGTCAGCACAAATGCTGACAATTGGGCTAGTGCGATATGCACCCGTGGCGAGCCGAATTCCTGCATGGTGGACACTATCCAGTATCCGAAGATAACTGTCCCGTGCCGAACCATATACGATACAACCATACTCGAGACGCGACCGTACAAAGGCTCGATAAAACTGTAGCAGGCAGGAGCGATCAGCGCCCCACGACCTGCCGCACAGACATTTTAAAATATTAAGAGCTTTTAAGGCCTGGCTTTCACATCTTTGAGATGCGGAAGCCAGTTAAGCCTGGTGTCAAAATGAGGCCCAGAAATCTAACTGTTTCAGTAAAACTTAAAACGGTGTTCCTCAAGGTAAGGTGAGGCTCAGCTAAAAGACTTCTGCTACGAGTAAAAAGTACACACCGGGTTTTCTCGGCAGAAAATCGAAAACCGGTGTGCACTGACCATTCATCCAGCCTGTTCAGCGCGAGTTGCAGCTGCCGCTCTGCGCTTCTCAGGCTGGACGATGCAATAAAAATTAAAAAATCGTCCACATATAAGGAGAACCGAATGGGACTCCTTATAACCATAGATATACTGTTGATTGCGATAACAAATAGGGTGACGCTTAAAACTGACCCCTGAGGAACACCGTTTTCCTGAATAAAAAGATCAGACACTTCGCTACCGACTCGGTACCGGAAGCAACGACCAGAATAAAAATTTTTTTTAAAAATGAGGAAGGTTACCCCTAAAACCCCATTCATGTTGTTGTTGTTGTTGTTGTTGTTGTTGTTGTTTTAGGGCGCGTCAACGTCTAGGTCATTAGCGCCCTAGCTAAAACACGGAATGACAATGTGGGATAAAAATTGGTGCCGTCTGCATGGCCGAATGTAAAGGGGTCGGCCACACAGACAGCATAATAAAATACGAAAACACTGAATAAAATACTGCCCACATGGCCGACTGTAAAGAGGTCGGCCATGCAGACAGCAGATTTAGGTAAAACATTAAAACAGTAACTATAAAAAGGACATAAATTTACAAACTTATATCACTGGCTGGTTGGCTGTAAACTGGCCAATCAGCTTACGTGAACAATAAACGGACGATCTGGATGGCTGTAAAGGGGCCACCCAGAAGTAAAATTTCGATTTTAATAACAAAAAATAATTAACACCGAACAAAGCAGTACAGGGATTGGTGGTTGTAAACAGACCACCAAACCATTCTAAAAACTAGGCCGATCTCCCCAAAATTTTTGGGTAAAGACCGGCCAGATCACAAAATTGTAAAACTTTCACCACATTGTCATTATTTAAAATAAGAGACAGATCATTGTCTAAGCCAACGTCTGCCCTTAAATCTAAAAACAACACACAATCAATTAAAATGTGGCGTACCGTCAAAGGTACGCCACAAGCATCACATTCCGGTGGGTCCTCCCGGCGGAGAAGAAAGCTGTGCGTCAGGGGACAGTGTCCTATACGGAGGCGAGTAAGGAGAACCTCATCCCTCCTCGCCCGCTGGAGCTTATTATGCTCAACTTCCAGCCACTGCCTCTGCCAAACATCAAAAATAAATCTCTTCGTCGCCGAGGCAAGGTCTGACTTTGGGACCGGTTCAAAGTCGGTTCTGACCTTGTCGCAGGCTAACTTGGCAGCTTGATCAGCTGCCTCGTTCCCTCTGATTCCCACATGGCCCGGTACCCAGCAGAATAACACCTCCTTTCCACGAGATTGAAGGGAAAGGAGGGCGTCCTGGATGTCCTGGACTAGACGATCTGCTGGATACATATTTCCTATGGCCTGAATACAACTGAGGGAATCACAGCATATGATGAACAACTTATCGCGCATTACTTTCATATGCTGGAGCGACTTTAGCACGGCGTGGCACTCGGCAGTAAAAACACTGCACCTGCCGTCAAGTTTATATGTGTAAGTCGCTCGAGGGAACACGACGGAGCAGCCAACTCCGTTAGCCTGCTTAGACCCATCCGTAAATACCGGGGTAAAATTATGATGCTCGTTTAAGACATCTCTAAAAATTCTGATAAAAACATTATCGGCGGTACACAGCTTGTTGTACCGCGATAGTTCTAAAATTATT
>JARYHS010005709.1:0-26594 GCA_031002005.1 Vandiemenella viatica
TAAACTCAGAAGATTGTACCTGGGGCCACTGAAGCAATTCGACCTGTGGGGTGTCGCATTGTCCTGCTGGAATTGCGCAAGTCCGTCTGACAATGGACATGGATGGATGCGGGTGATCAGCCAGGATGCGTACGTACGTGTTACCTGTCAGAGTTGTAGCTTCACATATCAGGGTCCCATGTCACTCCAACTGCACACGCCCCACACCATTACAGAACCTCCACCAGCTTGAACAGTCCCCTGCTGACATGCAGGATCCATGAATTTATGAGGTTGTCTCCATACTCGTGCACGTCCATCCACTCGATACAGTTGGAAACGAGACTCGTCAGACCATGCAACATGTTTCCAATCATCAACAGTTCAATGTCGGTGTTGACGGGCCAGGCGAGGCGTAAAGCTTTGTGTCATGCACTCAGCAAGGGTACACGAGTGGGCCTTCGGCTCCGAAAGTCCATATCGATGATGTTTAGTTGAATGGTTCGCACGCTGACCCTTGTTGATGGCCCAGCATTGAAATCCGCAGCAATGGGTTACACTTCTGTCACGCTGAACGACTCTCTTCAGTCGTCGTTGGTCCCGTTCTTGCAGGATCTTTTTCCGGCCGCAGCGATGTCGGAGATTTGATGTTTTACCGGATCCCCGATATTCACGGTGCACTTGGGAAATGGTCGCACGGGAAAATTCCCACCTCATCGCTACCTCGGAGATGCTGTGTCCCATCTCTTGTACGCCTACTATAACACCACGTTAAAAACCCACTTTAATCGTGATAACCTGCCAATGTAGCAGCAGTAACCAATCTAAACCCTACGGCAGAATCCTGTTGTCTTATATAGGCATTGCCGACCGCAGCACCGTACTCTGAGTGTTTACATATCTCTGTGTCTGTATACGCATGCCTACACCATTTTCTTTGGCGCTTCAGTGTATATAGACTTGAGTAACCGCTTGACCGTTTTTTTGCGTATGGTCATGGGTCTATAATAGTTTCCGTTTTTATGATCAAAGTTTATGACAGATGTCCTGATCTGGTCAAATACAAACTTATCCTGGGTTTCACCTTAAGCGTTCAGTGTGCAAAATTTTAATAAAATATCTTGAGCTTGAAGAACTTAAAGTATTAATAGACGAAATTAAACACGGATAGAGACGATCGCACTCTCGTATAATTATTTTGAAGTTCATGGCTCATAGTTTCGAACTGACTGAAATACAAACTTTTATTTGATACTAACTGTTTACTTTGAAATATTTAAAGAATTTCTCGTAGCTTAAAGAATGCGATGACTTATCGTAGCAAACGATTGCTTCGAAAGGATGACGTAGCTCCTGATTGAGACTAGCCAAACATTTATAATGTATTTTGGTCATTGTGTCCGTAGCGGCAAGAAAACTTACTACAGATTCCCAATTATTAAATAATTATGCAATTCCGGAGAAGAGAATTGCCAAAATACTCATTTAGGTAGTATATCTGAAGTCTGATGTCTCCTTTTAAAAACATAGTAACTCACGTACACGAATAAAAACCACTAACGAAAGTGGTCAATAATAGAAGTAAGAAGCAAATAAACCGTGATGTTTAAACTTTGGTCTAGCAGTGACATTAGCGGAAGTTTTAATTAAATAGAAATTTAGCATAGGTCAGGATGGCAATTAGCGTTTGTTGTTAAACGCTGAGATCATGGGTAATTTAAGTTTTTATTAGTTTTTTATGTTGCTTTCGTTAGCGACATGATACTAAAAAGTAGTCCCACGTTTCTTTAGTTGTTAAGTTTTTTTTAAATTTAAGAATGAAATCAAAAAGTGAACTTGATGCATGTGTTCTGGCAATTAATTTCATAGAAATCACTTGGCTATTCACATAACCTCTAATTTCTAATATCTCTGGTTGTTGTTAATTTGTGAGCAGAGGCCGTCGTGTGACGTCACCGTTCTCCACCCAATAGCTATCGAAATGAGCATACGAAATTATATAGTAGAAATATTATTGAAATGTGACTTGGTAAGGTTAATCTACTTTTAGTAAGTTGCTCTTGAGATGTAGCTTTTCGGCGTATGTTTAGAACTCGAAAACCTATGGTCTAATTCACATAATTTTATTTAAATTTTTTAGTGAAGTATCAGGTCAAGTTTTAATTCAACTAAACCAAGAGAGGAAATATATCTTTTTGAATTGATATAGTAAGATTTTGTTCAGCTGGAGGGGAAATATAGATCTCTAAGAGGGCCAGAATATTTTTTTGGTGTTTCTGGTACCTTACTTTATCGACCAGACGTCACTAGGAACAAAATTTCCAAGTCTCAAGAAAGAGGACTGTAGATTCTCTTTATTTGTAGTTTTTAATATTTCACTTTGACTTAAAAGATCTGAAGAAAACTAGAGTTGAACCGCGACAAATTATTTCTCGTATGTTTCACCGTGTCAGAGAAACTGGATTTATGTCCTACGTATCCGCAAAAAGAGTATTTAATCTCTTGTGTAGCTGGAACAAAGACTTTCTGGAAACACTCGAACGAAATTATCTCTGGTTGGAGAACAAAGGGCTTTCAAAGAAATAAAACCGCCACTGTTTTCACAGCGACTTGCCGACTGTGGATACGGCACGCCACTGCTAACAATACACTAGTGTGCCCGTACAGTTTATATCATACATGTTAAACAATTTTTAACCGATCAGGAAGTTATTTGCTCAATCAAGAGTTGATAAATCCTGAAATTGCACTTGGAATTTCCATGATACCGTATCCCGTTATCGTACTGGTTAACATACGCTTCAACTTGTAAAAGTTAATTACATATGCAAACTAAGCTGGCAACGCTTCTTGTTTTTCTCTCCACGTACCCAGCTAATATAACGCACACAAAAACACGACTGTTTCCGCAGTAAGCCACTCACGTATTTTACTGTGAAGTTTCTGAGATTCTCTGAATACGGAATCATTTCAGTCAATGTTGTTAAATGGAAAAAAGAACTAACAAAACCATCAACACCAGTAGATGAATTGGATATACATATTTCCAGTATAGATGTAACTAATAGAGTTTTTTTATACAGTCAGCAGATAGGGTTGTTGTGAAAAGAAAGGGAAAAGCTAAAGTATCAAGTGAAGGAAAAACGCATCTCTTTCTGATTCTTCTATGAATACGTGGCTTCAGATTCGTGTGTATCTTGCCGGAGAGTGCTAACATTCGGGGCTGGCATCCAGAAACTTCTTACTTCATTTCCCGGCCAGGCCAACCCCAGTCAGATTTCGGTATTCCGTGATTCCTCTAAATCACTCCAGGACGTAACTGATCTATTTCTCGTTTATTGTCAACAATCCATTTCCGCCGATGATAATCTCATTGTCGATGATTCCTAATTCTATTTTTCTGTTTCGTGTACGATATGTGTATAAAAAAAACTATCAGACTTAAAATTACAGCAAAGACATTTCTTATCAAATATATGTCGAATCCATCCGGGAAAGATCAAGAGTCGGGCGGATTGAATGGAGTTCCCGGTTCGAGGTAGATGGCTTAATAGCGAAGTTATGCTGTGGATATCCCTCAGACAGTAGAGAGTAACTACGAGATTACAGCTGATACAAGGATCCGGTTTATTAGGCGCAGTCTCATAATACACAATCACAGATAGCGGAATGATGTTGCCTCGATGATCAGGCATGAAAAGAGCTCCGTGTGCTGTGCGCTGCCCTTAAGTAGACACCTCTTAAGTCACCGCAGTCGCTGTGGTGCTGGCATCCTGCTCGCTGCGTCTGTGGTGCCATCTAGTATAGTAGCCCCGTACTCCGGATCCGACATATATTTCTCGTCTGTCTTATGTACTTGCGCCATAAGACGAATCATAAATTTGAAAAGAAATGTATTTCGTAATGAAGAAAGTATCAAAATGTAACTAAAATTTTGATCAGCAAACGAAAGTTGTATTAAAAATAAATTATTTCTGCCATTTTAAAAGTAAATTCAGTCACGAAATATTGGGTATTACCTTGTTTCTCCCGGTGGAGTCGCGTCGTTTTATATAAAAAATTCTAACGTTTCAACCATCTTGTTGTTGGTTTGATCAGAGGACTACAGAATTTTATGCAATCAGAGAATTTGAATTCGAGAATTTGAATGAATAATATCGCAACTTTTTCCATGTTCCAGTCCCGTCAGAAAGTGACAATTTACTGATGATTTTTTATAATAATCTACGCAATTACAGAATATTCTTGTTTTCAGAAGGAAAAAGATATACGTCTCACATACTGAAAAGCACAGTGCAGCAAGTGTTAAATTTCGCAGTTTACATACATTGAATCTTTAAATGGATATTCAGGTACTAAAACTGTAACAAGGTTGAGATACCAGAGCTGTGAACATAGTTTACACATTTCGCAGACATATGCCCCTACTTCACTTCCTACATTAGTATGTAGAACGACCTGTTAGAAGGTATAAAAAAAATGCATGGCGTCAGCATGGACATGCGGCCGTAAAACCAAAGCTCCTGACTGACCATGCCTTTTTTTGTTTTTGTTATTTACTTATTGCTTTACGCCTCGTCGACGGCTAAGGTCATTAGAGGCGGAATGGGACAGAGGACAAGGAACGGGAAGGAATTTGGCCATGGCCTGTTTGAAGGAAGCATCCCGGCATTCGTCTGGAGTGATTTGGGGAAACTATGAAAAACCCAAATCTGGATTCCCCGACGGGGATTCGAACCCGTGTCCTCCCGAATGCGAGGCCAGAGCGTTAACCGTTCACCCACCACGCTCGGTTTGACCAATGATGAGTAAATGCAGCCGACTCGTTATGTTGAGACAAAGATGGTGAAGAAGAAGAAGTACCGAAAAACGTTTTATATTACTTTTGAATATAAATTGCTTTCTGGCTTAGATTTTTATATGGTTATAATGCCCATTAGGAATTTCACTATATTGTGGAGACGCGCTTCTCCATCGCGCTGAAATGTTTGAGCGCAACTGCTGCAGATCCTTCATCAACTGAAAGGCCGTTTCCAATGTTTTCCCAAGAGAACATCATTTAGTTTGTATCTCCCTCACTAATTCATTGCAACACCACAAGGGTGAAGGTGATAAATACAGTCTATAAAGATGTATGGAACAGTTTCATGATCGATTTTAGTTGGGCTCTAACAAACCAGCTTGGAACAAACCAACTTTTATACCATTGCAACCAAGTGAAACTTCTTTTGTTTGATTCAATGCTGACATTATTATTATTTAGTGTAAGGAGGTTGTGAGATAAATCGAAAGACAATTTTTATTTCATTAAAATGATTTACACAAGAACAAACATTGCACTAGTAAAATATTCTGATATTCTGCAGCACACAGTTGGCAAGTTATTGGTAAATTAATGGCCACTGATTGCCAGAACTAATAGCAGCATTCATATATGGGATGAATATGTCAGATTTTTCACTGTCATTCAGAAATTTCCTATTGGTAGCCACCAACTGTTCTGTTGATAAGCCCTGCAATTCATAGCAAATTTTGGTATGCTTTGTTCTTCATAATTTTCAACACTTAATTCTCAATCAATTAACATACATTCGTACTATTCAATCCTACCTTTTCAACAAGCCTGCTTTTTTTTTATATAAAATTCAAGTTATCAACATTGTTTCACGTAGATTTCTTATAATGAATAACAGAATTTGTAATATTATTGGACACTGCAACGTGAAGCTAGAACGCAGAAGAGCAATTCAAGTTCCAAGCAATCTTTCACTGTCCTATGTGAGTCTCGGGTGTTGAGGCATAGACTAGAGCTTATAGACATCCGTAACATTAGTGGCAAATGTCAATGAGACACAAATGAAATAATCCTTAGCGTTTCACTTACAGATACGAAAAAAAATTTGCTGATAAGAAAGAGAGGATTCGTACGTCCTTCTAGATGGGAATGTATTCGTAAAGTTATCCACATGCGTGAGGACGAACCTGATGATGACGAAAGGTAACTTATTACTGGGAAAATTAGCTTTTTAAAAATGAAATTTATTGCATTTTTAAAATCTTCCGAGATAATTTGCTATGGAAAATTATAAATTAAATATGTACGCCATAATGAAGAGTAATCCTCAACGATTTTGTTTTCACATTTTCTCGGAACTAAATTCTGTCCACCAGTCTGTATTCAACGTAATAAACAGCACAGAAACTATGACTCAAGTCTTCCATGTTTCATAAAACTCAGCAGATTAGAAATTATTTATATATGGATTAAATAATGTAAATGATTTTAATAACTCTCCCACAGCTTCAAATGAATTATCATTTCGGTTAAAATGCTTGAATATCACAGAAAAATATTAAAAATGAGTATAGTTATTCAACTACAATGTACTGTACATGATGTGAAATACATATCCGATCTTCTACATGAAATTCTTCATCCAGGATTGTTTATTGCGAATTATTCAGTTTAGTTGTGTTTACTTTTAATCTATCATTAAAATGATATGTTTGGGTGTGCGGGGACTTAGTCTGGCATAGGTTTCCGTTGTTGAAAGATGAAACATCCAATAGAAATATTTTACTTCAAATACGTTTCCATAATATGTTATTTTCAATGTAGTGCGAAAAATAATAATTATAACCAATGAAAATTCAAAAAAATAATTTATTGCTACAACTTCTTGTAATGTACAGTACATGTAAATTTGAGCCTTGCAGTATCCATTTTACAGACCTTCAATAACACTTTAACTGAATTATGATGATTGGATAAGATAAAGTTTTAAGCACTACAGTCTAGCTACCTTCGAGCATGTGTGAAATGTAACAAGGCCGAGAGCATTTAAGAAAGGGTCTTCGATGCAATCAGACTGACAGGAGTGTTAGTGAACAGACACTGCTGGGGGTCTCCACAAGAGATCGTATGCATCTGGCAGCTGCACATCTGTGGCGGGAAGAAATGATTAACATACACGCTGCCTATTGATCAGAACCGAAATAATCAACTTGTTTCCAAGGTTCGTGACTGCTCTAACTCCAATCTAGATTTACTTAAGCGACCTAACAAATTTTCCATAAGTTTCTGTTAAGAAAATTCATATTTGTGGAAACCTGTTAAACTAGCAGATTACATCTTCGGTTGGGCAAAGAAACGGTCGACTCGTCAGAGCAAAGAACCGCTGCCTGTGTCGTCACAACCACGGCAGATGTTTGCTACTGTAGTCCTAGTTAGGGTATCAGATTTTCACTCTCATACCATAAGTTAAATGCATAAGCAACGTCTGAAAACTTGTCAATAACCTTATATTATTCTTTGCTCATACGGTACAGCTGCATTTATCCCTAAAATAAAAAAAAAAAAAACTGAGCTTCCTCCAACATTTATTTATAATGAAATAATCTGTGTGTTTTGTTTACCTGTGCTTTATTTAGTTTGGTTACAAATTTTGATATGTCTATCAGCTTCGATTATATTTTAATGTGACAGCTGCTTGATATTGCAAGAACGTTTCACTTCTGTAAGTAGATTTGTCAAGTACGTGACAAACTAATTATCTCCTGTAAGTCATTTTGCTATTAATAATTTTATAAATTCCAAAACTTAGATACGTAGGTTGAGTCACACATAACGTGTCCACACATCCCGCTTTCAGGCAGTCTGTCCCGCTTTCCCCGGCGAGAATAAAAATGACCCGCTTTCAGAAACAAAACGACAGTTTAATATGTCTACCTATTAAGGTCTAAAATAGACGATGCGGTTTTTGTAACACGGAGGTAAGGTCGACGCATGGACCATTGCTGATCATGCAAGCATTTATTATCAGCAGCCAATATATGGAAATGTTTGACAAGTTTTTGATTATTTTCAACTACGCCACAGATAAAAAAATCACCAGCTAGAACGTTGATAATGTTGCTACTGAAGACCGCTGGGCGGAATTATTTCAACACTTCCGTGCTAACAATCTCAAGTTCACGAACTATCGTATAACTATAAAGTACGTTAAGTGTCTGCCTGGAAGTAACGCAACTGTCGAAAGAGTTTTTTCTCTGATAAATAAAATGTGGACAAGTGACAAAACACAGTTAAGTGTCGCAGTATTGAAAGCCATTTTGATTACCAAGACTAATATCAAAACATCATGTTATGAACTCCATTTCTACTTGAAAACTCTTGATACTGATGTGTTTTGCCTATAAATATAAAACAACTGGCTAGTTAGACGTTAGATGTCAGTTACTAAGCCTAAGTAACTAAGCTAACATGTAATTCTTTCTACTTAAAAAATTCCAGAGGCACCCTGCTCTGGAGAGAAAATTTCCCCAGGCGTCCCGTTCTGACCAAAAAAATAAATGGTCACCTTAGTCATACACACTTTGTAAGAGAATTCTAAGTAGATTCTTTAATATAAATAGGTTTGATGTCTTATTAAAGCTATTTATAAGAGAGAAGGGTGTCACAACAATAGATAAAACATATTAAGTTCTTAATTGAACCAGCATTGTTCGTTTATATAATAGCCAAATAAGGAACTGTTCATGTGACGTATACAGCGGGACAATACCTGTGCGCTCATGATTACTAGCAACGACCATTGTCACCACACGCTAGAGGGCATGCACGGTCTAATGCATTGCTGTGTGGGAGCCTGCACGGCGCTGGCTTGGTCTGCAATATTAGCAACGTGTCCTTCGCGTTTCCTCAAACCCTGCCCATTATTAGTTCACGTATCGCAGCTGCATACTGTGAGGATTTCAATTTCCTTGCGTTTGTATAAGTAAAACGAATCACAGAATTTGTGAGTAATTAATTTAGTATTCAGGTAATAAGCAGCAGGAATACTCCAGTTTCTTTTGATGTAGAGGAATCCCTCTCAAACCCGCCATTGTGGCTGGATGCGCAGAGGCACCGCTCATTGTATCGGGGAGGTGTAACGGACCGCGCAAGAGACATCCTGATTGCGGTTTTAAGGCAATTTTCCGCTGCCATCAAGGCGAATGCCGGACGCTGCCCAATCTCCGACCATATAATATACATTTCACAAACAAAAATAAAATTTTCAGACGCTAAAATAGCAACACATTTCACAGAAAAGTAAGGTTTTTTTTTTTTTTCTTTAAAAGAAAATGGCATTTGGCCATTTTAGCCACACAGCCAGCTCAACGTGTGTGTTTCTGTTACAATGTAGACATTTCATTTCAGTGTGATTATATTCTATATTCTGTCAGGACGACACAAGACAAACACAACATTTAATTAAGACCACCCATGCCCTCGGCCGGACTCGAACCGGCGACCCCTACAACGCGAAGCAAGTACGCTACCCCTACGCTGCCGGGGTCGGCACACAGAAAAGTTGTACTTCACATTCCACCTTTAGTCTTAGTACGACCTGTCAATAAGTATAAAATTCTTGGCGTCAGCAAGGGCATGTGGCCATAAACCCATAGCTCCAAATTTGACCTGGCCAACAACAAGTAAAAACTTATCCCAGACAGCCAACCCAATTTTTTTTTTTTTTTTTTTTTTTTGCTATTTAGACATTGTCAGTCATAGGCAGCTTTCCTTCACATTAATGTAATGAACTCGTCGCACTTTTATGTTAATAAAATACTGGTGCCTGATTTATCTGCGTATCCTATTCGGAAATTCTTGGACATCAAAAAAACATTGCTCTGGTTTCTCAGACTACACAAGCTTACTTCGTGTGTGTGTTTATTTTCAGATTTACTGACAGCGAAAAAACGAGCTAACTTCTGAGTGATGTTCGAGGTGAACTTCCTGAAATGAACGTAACAAGGGTGTGTCACTGTAAGAAAAGTAACCAATCATAACACTAGTTCTCTGAAGCTGAATAGCCTTTTAGATCTTCAGATACGTAACTTTAAGTTTCCTGTAATATAAATGATACTTTTAGAAGATAAATATCTCTTATGCCTCAAGGATACGGTACATTTGTGTTTTACGGTATTTCGAAGCGTATTTGGTTTACTGTAGTAACTGCATGCGCGAGTGAGATACTAGTTTGCATCTCTGTTGTTGCACTGTGAAAACAAACACCCGGCTATGAGCTGCAACGGTTTGTCGACTGCGACACTGTTTTTACAATCGACAGCAACGGGCGAGTAACAAACAGACTCCGATAGTCAGCGCCCCGAGAGATTTTCAGCACACAGAGCAACGTGAAAACAACGAACATTGTGAAAAGTATTGGCGGAGAAAGTTACTCCCAGCAGAAAAATATACGACCCTTGTTTGTTGGTTGTAGTGAAAGCGGATTCTTTTCTTACATTAGCAACATATGTTTTGAGAAGAAGCTGAGTCTATTTCCGCAACGATTTTCATTTAATTATTACATAAAAATATTAAAATTAATATCAAATAATCTGTTTTCTAATTGGAGGCTCATACAATAGACGCTTTAAAAATATCGCTTTAAATCAACTATCGTATGTTCAGTAAAGTTCAGACATTCAGTAAATATTTTTAAAGGAATTACAATTTACATCATTTAAAAGATTGTAATGTTGTTATTTTTAGTCGTATAACTCAGTTACTTCATCATAGTAACGACTGTTGAGGTGATAGTTGTTTCCTAGTTCTACCATTGTCATTGAGCTACTAAAATTAACTAGACGACCCATGCGAAAATTTCGCGATTAAAATACGATGAATAATGAGGTTAAATGCTTGTATTTTAATGAAAAGTAGAATCCCACTTTCGTAGCAAATATTTATTTGTTTAGTGTAATAGGTACGCTTCAAAGTACAACATATTACGAAACTGTTAGAAAAATTTAAATCATTCTGTATGTACGACAAACTGTCACTGATCTTAACAGAATACAACAAACATGAACAAAATGCACGCAGCATATCAAAATGTCTGTGATATATGTTGCTGTGCTACAAAACAAATTTGTTTCCGTAATAGAAGAAAATATCCGAAAAGTTACTTATTGTATAAAAAAGTTTATTGACATCTCTGTGATGTCTGCTGGTGCAATCTAGGGACTTGGCTCTGAACCGTCTCATACGCGCGACCAATTTAAGCATCAAATTCAGAAAAATTCTTTCTTAATATATGATTTCACCTAATTGGAGATAATAACACGCTGTAGTAATAATATTGATACTTTTGCCCTTTAAGGGTCGAATTCAAAAAATTTCTTTATAAAATATGGTGTGACCAAAGCAGACACCTTGGTCTTTAAAATTATACCACATTTATCTATTTCGGTTTGCAATCAAGCGAGGTAGGAAAAAAAAAATGCTTTTGGAAATGTTATTTTTGCTCCTTAAAGTTTGAATTTGGAGATAGTTCTTTCATAAAATATGATGTGAAAAAAGCGGATACTTTAATGTTTAAAACGATACCATATTTATCCATTTTGGTTGTATCAAGGGAGATAAAAATGTGTTGTAAAAATATTAATACTTTGCCCTTTTAGGGTCAAATTTTGGAAAATTTCTTTCTTGAAATTTGGCGTAACGGAACCGAAGACCCAAGTCCATAAAATGATACCTGGTTTAACAGTTTTGTTAAATTATCAAGGAAAATAAATGTCTCGAGACACAAAAACGCATTTTAGAAATACTGATATTTTTTTACCTTTAAGGGATAAATTCAGAAAAATTCATTTCTTAAAATGTGATTTGACCACAGCGGAAAACTTAATTTTTAGAATGATACCTCATTTAGCTATTTCGGTTAGATATTAATGGAGATAAATGGCTCGTGACACAAAAATGCATTGTAGAACCATTCATACTTTTTCCCTTTAAGGGCTGAATCCAAAAAAAAAAAAAAATCTTAATATACAATGTCACCAAACTTGAGACATTAATATTCATAATACTACTTCATTTATCGATTTCGGCTAGATATCTAAGGATATAAATGGCTCAAGACACAAAAAACGCATTTTATAAATACAGTATTGGAAAACTTCCTTTCCAAAAATATAATGTTACCACGGCGGAGACCTTAATCTTTAATATGATACCTCATTTATCTATACCCATTAGATATCACGGGAGATAAATGACTCGTGACACAAAAATACATTGTAGAACCATTGATACTTTTTCCTTTTAAGGGTTGAATTAAAAAAAATCCTTCTTAATATATGATATCACCAAAGCTGAGACATTAATATTGATAATCCTATTTCATTTATCGATTTCGGCTAGATGGCCAGGGAGATAAACAGCTCAACACACAAAAAACGCATTTTAGAAATATTGACATGTTTGCCCTTTAAGGATCGAATTGCGAAAAATTCCTTTCTAAAAATATGTTACCACGGCGGAGACCTTAATCTTTAATATGATACCTCATTTATCTATACCCATCAGATATCACGGGAGATAAATGACTTGTAACACAAAAATACATTGTAGAACCATTGATACTTTTTCCTTTTAAGGGTTGAATTTTTTTTAAAAAATCCTTCTTAATATATGATATCACCAAAGCTGAGACATTAATATTGATAATCCTATTTCATTTATTGATTTCGGCTAGATGGCCAGGGAGATAAACAGCTCAACACACAAAAAACGCATTTTAGAAATATTGACATTTTCGCCCTTTAAGGGTCGAATTGCGAAAATTTCCTTTCTAAAAATATAATGTTACCACGGCAGAAACCTTAGTCTCTAAAATAATACATCATTTATCTATATCGGTTAGATATGAAGGGAGATAAATGGCTTGTGACACAAAAATGCGTTGTAGAACCATTAATACTTTTTCCTTTTAAGGGTTGAAAAACAAAAAAAAATTCTTTATATAGAATGTCTCCAAAGCTGAGACATTACTCTTCATAATCCTACTTCATCCTAATCATTCATCGATTTCGGTTAGATATCCTGAAATGCCTCGAGACCCAAAAAAACGCATTTTAGAAAAAGTGACATTTTTGCCCTATAAGGGTCGAATTCCGAAAAATTTCTTTCTTAAAATATGATGTGGCCAAAGTGGAGACCATAAGTTTTAAAATGACACCTCGTTCATTGATTTCGGTTAAGTATGAAGGGAGATAATGGCTTATGACAAAAAGCACCTTATAGAAATAATATATATGATATGTTGCGTCTCTAGCCCTGTTGTGCACTACAGCTTCGACAGTAGTAATAGTAGACCAGAAGTGGGTATATTACAGTATACACAGAATATTGTAGTCATCTTACTAAGTGTGGAACGCGATGATGGCTAAAAGGAATTGTTGCAATCCGCATTTTGGAGGATGGGCTCTGTTTCCCCATGCGACCATCCAGATCTCTCGAAATCACATCCCTGAGGACTAGCCATGAGATGCGAGACAAAATCAAAGCAACCCTAGGCTATCAGATTTTGCGTAATAATCACAGAGTGTCAGAAAGTTTTGTAACTTGCATGGACACAAACATGGGAAGATACCAATCTAATGGTAGACGAAGTTTTTATAGGAAGTATGCAGCCCCACTAAGTATCGGTTAATAGGTTTAGTGACGTAAATGAATAGGAAAATTAAATGGAGAGTCAAGTTGAGTATTAATATTGTTGCAAGACTCTGCGAAATGCAATTGTTCATTGTAGTATTCACATCAGCTCGACAGTTTGTAACGTTAAAATTCTTCGCGGTACATCAGTTAACCTAAGTATCCCGAGGTTGAGTTTTGGTGGCCATTCTAGTGCAGGTTAGTTCTCATCATTTATTGTTAGAGAGAGGTCAGACTTTTGGATTCTGAATTAGAAACTAATCATCTTGCGCAGGATAGGAGCACTGTTGGTCTACGCACAAAGAATATTTTTAAACATAAAATGTTTCATGTTTTTTTGATCAGAATTCCTATATATTTCACTATTCCGTCAGTTATAATAAATTTTACACACAAGTTGCGAGAATCTTCATCAGCAATGACGCTGAAAGTGTTTCAGGAACATCCGCCAAATTGACTGACACATTTTTCAATTTCCTTCACTATTTCTGTTTCCAGCTGAATTGGGACATAATAAGTGTTAAGTAATTTGTAATTTCATCAATAAAAATGTATATATATTACAACTATTTACTGTCGAGTTAGTAGTTAGCTTAATTAATTAATCGCTTGATTAATTAAATGGTTCTAGTTTTTATTTATTACAAGGGATGTAAGTCAGCTTATTGCAGAGCTGTTTGTGTTTGTATTCGTTGAAATGCGCACTTGGTGTATCTTCTATTTTACTTTTCTTTTTTGTTTGTTTGTGATATGAGGATATAGATTGCCTGGTCACCAAATCGGAAATACGATCAACACAAATAATGCTCTGTTTTATGATACCTGTTACGGTAAGCTAAAATAATAACATCCATACGTATTTAATATGTATCAAGGAACTCTCAGTATGAGGTAAATGGACAAGCGAGTTCCACGCTAAACGTTGATCAATAATCGGCACTTAAAGCTGTTGTTTATTACTACTCATCGAAATTTAGAGCTTCTTGACATATGTTACAGAAGCCTAGTATGTTAATACTATTCGCTAAGAAAAGTTGGAAGGATTTTATTAAGTTTTTATTGTGAAAGTATCGGAAAAAAATTATTCGTTTACGACATCGTGCTCGTGGACTGGTGATTTTCAAGTGATGTAGGGGCCTTATAACTGCTTGAACTGAAATCATCCACCAACAATGCAGATTCATTCATTAGCATCCATTTGATTAGTATAAAAGTAACTACATCTCCAGCTTTATTTGATAAAACCATTTTATGTTGACAAATAAGTTCTCATTCAGCACTAACAGAATTCCAGACAACATACTCTGAACCTTACGAAGATGAACAGGGAAATTCTTTTCTATCCTTTCTAGTTTTAATACAGGAAGGAATAGTACTGTACTTTTACTTTGAAGCGGTTCGAATTAGTTATTCCGGTCTGTCTCTCTACCACGGTCATGATGATCTTTACTTACCATATCAATCAAGGTTTAGTTACAGAACAGTAATCACTTAATTCTTCTGATATTTTTACGGAATGACTGACCGACAGTGGAGAGTCAGCAATAGGGATCTGTTTCCCGTTTGGTATACTGAAAACGGTATACTGCTTCTCGCTTGGAAATTTTACAACAATTTTAAGTTCAGCATGACAAAGAAGCATGGGCACATCCAAACCATAAAGCGAATGGTGCTTTTATTCCTCATCAAAATCTATTATCATAACTACCTGTCTGAATGAACTAAAAAATTTCTCTAACGGTTCATAGCCACTGAGTAACAATATCTCTGAGACGTAATTAGATTTCCTCCAAACATACACGAACGAAATGGAATTCTGGCTGCGGGAGTTTAATACCGCATCACATTGTTCAGACACAAAAATTTCATTTCAGATCTTTCAACAATTCATCATCTAAAATTGGATAATATGTCACTTGCACTGTATACTCCAAATCTTATACCAGTGATATTAGTGTCTTTAGAAGAAAGATTGTTACTATATTACTTTTGCTACATGATATTTCTTTTTCAATGGCAGAAAGCAATCATCTCGCAATTTAACTCTCAAACTATTACTGACCTGTTAATGGTTCTTCAGCTTTGAATCGGTCTTGATGTTGTTCTCTTGTTTCCCAGTTAAATCTGTGGGGAAAAAGGTAACAATTGTTACTGAAACAACAATAACTTGCATTTCAGTTTTACATGTGAAGGATGACACAAGACATGGCACAGATGCCACAGAGGGTACAGGACTGTTTGTTATGCTTATCCGTAAGCTGAAGAAAACTGTAGAAATACAAATCTTAAATATACCAAAATATATTGTTTGCCGAACGTACTGCTCTGGCCTCGAATTCGGGAGGACGCAGATTTGAATCCCCGTCCGGGCAGCTAGATTTGGGTTTTCCATGGTTTCACTTAATCACTCCAGGTGAATGCCATGACCTAATTCCTTCCCTTTCCTTGTTCCCAGTTCTTTCCCGCCTCTAATGACCTCGACGTGGACGAGGTGATTCTGCTAACGTTAAAAACTTTTTGTTGCATTCGCGTTTCGATTTATAAAATTATCTTCGGTGCCCTAAAACAAGCTATATACATATTTTGATAATGAAAAACTTCATATATGTAATGAATAATTATCTGTTAATAATATTAGTTATAAATATATTACACCAAAAGTTTTATTTTCTCAATACATTCCAGTGGGGAAATGTTTTATATCATTCTTGTGTTTCACCTTTTTTGCGTTTCATACACGGACTATAGTGTTTTGGTTTACAAAACATGGTTAATTTTTTTTTAAACTCACTACAATAATCTGACTTACTATTTTACGGGAACTTATAAACCCGTATTCGTTATTGTTGGTTTATTCCAAGATGTCAATTAGCTTAAGAAAGTGTATTAACAATCAATTTTTTTTTTCTTTGCTTTTAAGTTATATGTTTGTTACAGAGGTGTGTCTGATTGTGAATTTGTTTTTGTGTCGTGAATAGTGTCTGGTGCGTGAAATGGACATGTGAAATGTAATGAAGGAATATATCAATTTCAGTTTTTGCTTTAATGAAACAACAGCTTTCACTCTTTGATCTGCCATCTTCTGTTACAGGCTACTAAGAGATATCAGTTTTGAAATTAACTCTTTACACATACATATGATAAAATGCTGACAGCTGGCTGTTCGACACATTATAGCCACCTGATAGGCGTGACCGCTTTCCATATAGCGGCTATTAATAGGATTCAGCCTAAAGCAACACCTGCCAATGTAGCTGCAAGGGTAAAGCCGCGTTCCCACGATCTCTTGTAACGGAGGCGGGACGGGACGGGACCTCATTAGAAGAAGTGTAGGGACGAGCACGCGCCGCAGGTTAGCCCTCGCTTACCTCGCCGCCACCTCCCCACCACGTTGCCTAGTATCGTTTGGCACAGAGCACTTTATAGCAACAGAAGGGGTGCGCACCACTGCTGCAAACAGATGACAACAGCGCACCGCTACACACGCCTGTGATGTTTGCCGATACAGAGTGGGTAACTGCGTCTCATCTCCGCTAGCAGAGGCGGCCCTGTTCCCATGGCGTGTTGTTGAGTATTCGTCCCGTCCCGTCCCGTCCCGTCTCCTTTACAAGAGATCGTGGGAACGCGGCTTTAAAATGCCTCGAAGCTGGATCAGGGAAGTGCAACGGGCACAGCGTACCGACCAAGTTGATTGCTACTAGTTACACAGAGTGAGGTATTTTAAGCCCGGACGACCACATTCATTATTCGTTTCATTTAGATCTAAATACTTGCACTGCAATCATCTAGCGTGAAGATAAATGCTTTATTTCAATTTAATCGCCAGACTTCCAGGTTCATTTCTTACATAAAAGTACCAAATAACATTCCTTTCTGTAACAAAAATTACTTTTGTAAAAATATTTTGAACTATAACTATTAAGCGTAACAGCAACAGCCTCACTTATAATAAGACTCCAAGAGCTGAGACATCTCAAGAAAAGTTTCAAGAGATCATTATAAAGCAATAACTTCTGAATGATAAGATCGAAAGCACTTGGAATAGTGATTAGAGTTGTACTACTATTCCCTCCGCACCTGTTCTTTGCCTGTCAAAAAGACAAATACAATTCAATTTCAATAAAATCTGAAGTAAATAAATGTGAACAGAGTTTATCTGGCGTCTGTCAATAAAAGAGTGTTAAGTGAAACGCGTTGTATTGAAATTAACCATCTTATATTCTCCTTGAGGGAGATTTAAATAGGTGAAATAGAAATCTTATACCACAACGCAAATCGAAGAGACATTTCAATTCGAAATAGCCGAACACCACTCAGTTTGTGATTACTGAAATGTGGTGTGTGTATGGTATTAAAATATAGACGGTATCGCGAGTTACAAATTATTTCACATGGTAGTTAAGTGAAGTCTGTAATTTATACAGCAAAGTTTCACCTTCACATAAAAGCAGATTCTAGGTGTTTGAGTTCACTGGTGTTGATACCCGATAACATGCTGGTTTAACTTCCGTGTCCTCCGAACCCTGCAGAAAGCTTTGATGGCGCACAATAGCTCTCTTGTGCTTAGACGGCGCCGCATTAGCATTTAGATAAGGTTTGACCAGGTGTCGGCCTCCCTTTGTTCTAACATCTCACCAGGACTGCTTCTCGAGTAAAGCAGGTCACTTTGAATACCGACTTATGCCAGTGCCAAACGCTGGAGTACTTTGTGGAGCAATGTATTCTAAGGGCCTGTTGCTGTATTACATTTCCTCGTTTATAAAGCCACAAGACATTGTGCACGATTACCCAAGATTGCCCTCGCCGCTATACAAGTTTTAGCAACTGCAATGTTTACAGTAATGAAAAAAGAAATTTTCAGAAACCCGAGATTCATATTAATGACCGACATAAATAATTAATACAAGGTAACAAAATGATCACTGCGTAACTAGAATTTTTCTCGGCTTCGGATAGAGTAAAAATTTGTAATCCCTAATGAATTTATTAAAGCACGAAAATTAAGACAATCTAATATGAATATTGGAATATTACCTCTAAATTCTGGTACTTAAACAGAACTAAAATAAAAAAAAGCATAAAATGTCTTCTATTTACAGTTACGTTAAGGTAAACCTCAGAATTCTTAAAGGATATTTCTATAATGTGAATTTCTATCTTATACATAAACATGAATTTGCCTGTAATCTCTTAATTAGTAATAATTTGTGAGGTACAACGATACAATTCGCTGAAAAACAAATACAACCTAGAAGCCTGGTGGCACAGTGGTTAAGGCGTATTACTGGAAATGGAAAGGTCCCCGGTTCGAATACTTTCACTTCTAGCACAGCTTGCTGTGTAATATAAAGTCCGCCAGAACGTTTCCGTTGTTATTTATTTTTATTTATTTATTTATTGGCCTTTAGCCTTGTCGGCCATACAGCCAGCCTTTGTAAACTTTACATTGGTGTGTACATTTTGTTTTCATTTAGTTATAAAACATAATATTGTTGTTTACATGGGTTTTTCATTATCTGCTAGACTACAACCTATATTACATCATTTCTGACAATTCACTTGCTGGTTGCTCACACTCAAACATTATAATTTGACATTGTATACTTGTGATCTCACATGTAAATAGGATACATTTAACAAGAAAATTCTAATTGGTTTAAAGGTTACATTTTTGTGATATGTATAAGTAGAGCTAAGCTAGGTGTTTTCCTTCTTCTTGATGTATCATTTTCTAAAATTGAATGTTTTGTCGATAAGTTATGTCTTATCTAAATCAACTACCAGTAAGACGTTCATTTTAGTCGTTATATATTTATGACGAGACTGCATCTATAGCACACATTAAAGAGGTAGTTTCTGGCGTATGTATGGTGCAGTTTTAAGAGTTAGATGGGGAGGATTCAGATAAATATGTCTCCATCCTTATAAAATGTCATTACTGTCCTATAAATGTTTCTGTCGTTGGAGGCTAGCAAGATAATCACATTCGTTGGTAAAGGAATACCGAGGGTTTTTAGTCTTTTCAACATTTTGTCTTGTTGTGCTCTATATTTCTGGCAGGAAAATAAAATGTGGTTTAAATCGCCTACTGCTGTATCTGAACAGTCGCATTGTGGAGTTTCTCTGAGCCGAATTCGATTTAAATGGCTGGGGAAATTACCATGGTGGAAGCGACTTCTAATGATACTTGTGATGTACCGCCTGTTGACATTCCATTTGTAGTACCAAGGCTTGACGGGGATATCTGGTTGTATGCGGCCGTAGTGTGTACCTTTTAGTTGTGAAGAGCTACTCCATTCCGTTTGCCATAGTTCTTTTGCTCGCTGTTTGATGGTTTGGTGGAATTCTGAAGTGGGCAGTTTTAAGTCTTCTTCGTGTCCTGACACTATAGCTTCCTTCGCCATCTTGTCGACGTATTCGTTGAATTTAATTCCCTTGTGAGATGGGACCCACAAGAACATTGTGGTGATGCCCTTTATGTTGTTGTTGTATATTTCCTGAAGGATGTCTGCTATTATAGCTTGCCATCCTTGTGTTCCAACTGGGCTTTTCAATGCTTTTAATTACGCTCAGGGAATCGGTGATGATTAATACTTCGGTATGGTCACGGTTGCCACTATATTTCAATGCCTCTAGTATCGCTTTTGCTTCTGCAAGAAAAATTGACGTTTGCTCCGGTAACGAGTATAGTGCATGATACTGAGTTAGTGGGCAGTATACTGCGCATCCTACTCTGCTTTCTGGGCTGACCTTGGCGCCGTCTGTGTAGATGTGTGCTGCGTTCGAGGTTAGGGTGCTTAGTTTCCTGTTAAGGGTGTCGTTTACATCCGTGTTCGCCGATTTTTCTAGGAGATGGATTTGGGTATCGATTGTTCGAAGGTGGAATGGTGCTTGGTAAATAGGATGTATTTCGAATTTCTCCATTTTGTCACTGATTTCTTCCCAATAGTTGTAAGCTTTTAGTAATGGTATGTCGTGTCGGGTCGCTGGATCTTGATTTGCAAATTTTTCGACTGCATGTTTTAATGTTTTCATCCGTTCCCTCAGTGGATGCGTTTTGAGGTTTAGTTTGTCTACTAGGAACTTTTCGGATAGCTGACTTCTTCTTATATGTAGAGGCGTGTCCCCGGTTTCCACTAGTAGTGCGTTCGTGGGTGTAGACCTCATGGCTCCTACACATATTCTGAGGCAACGGTATTGCAATCTGTCCAACTTCCGTAGTGCGTCTTTCCTGCCGTTGTACGTAGAAGATGCAGCCGTAGTCTACTAGCGATCTGATTAATGCTCTGTATAGGAGTAGGAGGGTTTTAGGATGGGATCCCCACCACGTTCCCGCTACTGCCCTTAAGATGTTGAGTCTTTTCTCAGATTTAGGCTATCACTTGTTGTATGTGCTCTCTCCAGGTAAGACGGTTATCGAGCATCATTCCTAGGAATTTGCATTGCTTTTTCACTGGGAAGCTGTATGGTCCTAGCGACACGTTGTCATTGATGTTAATTTTTCGTTTGGAGAATATTACTACTGTTGACTTATCAGCTGCGATTTCCATCCCATTGTTGAATAACCATGTACTGAATTCCTCCAATGCCTCTTTCAACATGAGAAGTACCATTTCCATGGTTGAACCCTTTATATATATTACTATGTCGTCTGCGAATTGGAGGGTGGTTACTTTGGGTGAAAAGAGTTTCCCCAGATCGTGGGTATATATTAGGTACAACAGAGGACTTAATATTGCTCCCTGCGGGAGTCCTTTAAACACCAAGCGAGGACCTATCAGTTTTTCTTTGGCCGCTATATATATCACTCTTTCTGATATTAGGGAGTAGATTCCTGCTAACAGCTTTTGGGGGATTCCCAGCTTGCTGAGTTTCTGCATCAGAACGGGTATTACCACATTGTCATATGCTGCCGAAATATCCAAGAACACTGCACCTAGATACTGCTTCTGTGTGTATGTGATATTGATATCCGTGTTTAGAATTGCCAAGTTATCCATGGTGCTCTTTCCTTTCCTATAGCCGAATTGAGTAGCTGGAAGCAGTTTGTTTCTCTCTAACCACCATTCTAGCCTATTTTTGTTTAGGCGTTCCAGCGTCTTTGATACGCACGACATTAGTGAGATTGGCCTATATGATCCTGGGTGTTGTGGATCTTTATGGGGTTTCAGAATTGGTAGAATAATCTGTGTTCTCCATTCCTGAGGAATCTGAAGGATCGTCCAGATGTCGTTGAAGCATTTTGTGAGGAATTGTAGTGCTATTGTGGGCATGTTGAATAACATCGCGTAGTGTATTCCGTCTATTCCTGGGGCCGTGTCGGAGGACTGTTTTAAGCATTGGAGGAGTTCTTTGACCGTAAACGGTGCACAGAGCTGGTGCTCAGAGTGTTCGGCAGGATTTGGTGCGTATCGGGATTCTGGATAGGCGGTACTATCTGGAGCTATTCTTTTGGAGATTTCTTCTATACACGAGCTGTCTACTGAATTTGCTGTAGGGTCTATGTTTCCTATCTCTCAAGCATCTTATTCTGGCCCATATTGAGCTCGTGCTTGTGTCTTTACCCAATGTTTCACAGTACTCGATCCAACTTAATCGTTTTTGTTTCTTTAACGTACGTTTGGTCCATGCACTAATTTTTTGATATTCTATGTAATGAGTTAGTGTTGGTTCTCTCCTGTATTTATGTAAAGCTAGACGTCTTTTTGCTATTGCTCTTGAGCAGTCTGAATTCCACCAAACTGTTGTGGTCTTGCCTGAATGACTTCGCTGTTTTCTTAGAGGTATTGATTTGTTTGCTGCTACTGTTATTGCTGCCACTAATTGCTTATATGCTTCTATCCCCGTTACGTTTGCTGGGATTTTGTAGATTTCCTCTTCTAAACATCGCTTGTATGATGTCCAGTCAGCTTTTTTATGTTCCAGCATCTTGTCGGATGTTTTCTGTTTTCATAGTCAGGTGGGCATCCGATTGTGAATTGAATTGGAAAATGGTCTGATCCCAAAGTGTCGTTTAGTACCTGCCATGTGGCAATGGTTGCAATGCTTGGTGAACAGAGTGTGAGGTCAACAGCTGATGGTTTACCGCCTATTCTGTGAATCATCGTGGGGGTTCCGTCGTTCATAATTACGAGGTTCTCGTCTTCTACCATGTCCATTACTGATGTACCGTATGTGTCATCATGGTGGCATCCCCAGCTCCGGCTGTGCGCGTTGAAATCACCTGCTATTAAATATGGTGGTTGTATCTGATTGAATAGGTTTGTCCAATCTGCCTGTTCGATCTTTGTTCGAGGCGCGCAATATATTGATACTGCAGTGAATGAAAATTCTTTTAGTCGAATTCGTATTGATACTGCTTGGAAGGGAAGATTATTGTTATTTAGGTGTTGAGGCTCATGCGAGATGCGTGGATCAATTAAGATAGCTACCCCTCCTTTTCCATCAGTTCGGTCATTTCTATATACCTGGTAATTTTTAAAACTAATTTCTTTGCGGGGGTGGAACCATGTTTCAGATAGTAATGCTATATCTATTTGCCGGTTTTGCAGTTCTGAACCCAAACTTTCTCTGTTTGAAAATACTGATCTGCCGTTCCACTGGAGTATTTTTAGTTGCGGGTCGTGAGTGGAGGACGAGTGCAAATTTTGTTTGTTATCTGGGTCCATTATGTGGTCGTTGTGATGATCGCCTCTAGTAGGTTTCTTACATGTGATGGGTCAATTGTACTGTTGTATCTTGTCTGCTCAATTATAGTTATTACTAACGCCATCAATTTTTCCACTAGTGGTATTTCCGCCGTTATTATCTGCTGTTGCGCTAACTGGTGATTCGGCTCGAGAGTTCCCGGCATCCTGTGTGGTAGTGGTTGATATGGATTAAACATTATTGGTTGTGTTGGACCGTTGCTTTTCCAAAACAGATTCTGAGGGATTATGGTGCCACTGCCCACTGGTCTTGTTTTTGTAACGTTTGTGGGCATAGGCGGCTGGCCGATTCCAATGTGGTTCGGGTTTCCTTGTGAATGACTATGTGGAGTTGTGTGGCGCGAACGATGCTGGCTTCCGGGTTCTCGCACTTGAGGGCTGCTACCTTCTTGTGTTACTGCTGGGATGTATGGTGGATTTAGCCGGGTTACTTGTTTGGCTGCGATAGGAATTGTGTTTTCCTCCGGAAGTTGTTGGCCCGTTTGTATTAGCTGTGGGGCTGCTGCCGTTACATTGGCGTAAGTGCGTGGGTTTGTAAGGGGGTGCCATTGTTGGGGGTTATTGACTACCAAATTTTTGTTTTCTTTCTGAGCGCTGTTTGAATTCTGGGCAGGAACGATCGGTAGACAGGTGATTTCCTTGGCAGTATATGCAACTTGGTTGATTTTCGGAGGTGCAGTCTTTGAGTTTGTGAGAACCAGCACATCTGCTACAGCGAGGTTGGCTTCTACACTGGGATTGGGTGTGGTTGTACCTAAGACATTGATAACATTGTATTACCGGAGATACGTAGGGTTGCACAGCACATCTCATGCCATATAAGTATATGAACTGTGGTAACACTTGGGATTGAAAGGTTAAGACGCAAACTGGTAGGGGGCGGTGTTGAACTCCGTTGTCTGCTACAACTCTTTTAGTAAATCTTCTGACTCGTAGAACTGGGAAGGGGGAGATTGTTTCATTTATTATTTCGTCCGGAGATAGCGAGGTATCGATGTTCCTAATCACTCCCTGTTTCCTGGTCATATAGTACGGTATGTACGCCTCTAGGTTATTGTCTTTTAATGATCTCAGTTCTACCAAGGAATTTGCAGCGGTACCGGTCTTAGTTTCTATTCTAATTCTATTCCGCCCTGCGGTAGTAATATTAATTATTTCTGATCTTATGTGGTTATTATGTAGGAAAAGCATTTTTCCTACTGGACATAGGGTGCAGCCTACCGATGTTGTTATTGTTACTTTCCACCATTACGTAGTAAGGACCATTGTCCGTTGGTGAATATCTGTTATCTTGACTATTCTGGTTTATGGGGTAGCCGGGTTTTTCATAATAATTTGGTGGGCCCGGATGGAGTTCTGGCACTGGTATGGGAGGCAGGTTAGTTGCATTGTTAGATACACTTTCACTGACTAGAGGGTCTATTAATTTACTGGGAAGCGGTACACTTGCGATGGGTTCTAGGTTAAGCAACAGCTGGTCTTTTTGCTTGGCGCGTTTACTCACTGGTGACGTATGTTGTTTCATCTGTGGCGAGCGTGATCTTGCGCGTGAAAGCGGTTTGTTTTTTTGAGTCTGCCGGTGATGTTGTTGCTCTGTCGGGACTCCCTGCTGATCGTACTGCATCTCTTCCACTGTCATCTGCGCCGGTCGTTCAGCATACGGCGGTTCATGGGTAGTCTGCGTCTGGTGGATACCGGTGTTTTTATCCATGTCCTGGAGGGTGGGTGTGATCTGGTGGTCTTCGATGTCGACGGCTGCTTCAGGAGGTGTGTCTTCCATCTGGTAATAAGTGCGTAAGGCCACTCCCACTGTCAAACTGGTCGATGGAATCGTTCCAGTATTGTCTGCCATAGTGTTCCGAGACGCAGTCTCGGAACACTACGGTGTTAGTTGTCGTTGTATAACTTCACTTCTTGCTAATTATTCACTACTATGTAACAAATGATTAACTGAAACGTTGGTAAACACTATCACACTGAGAACCGAAAAGTGGAACAGTCCGAATACACTACGTCCGGTTGTCTCACTCCACTCGGTTGAGGAAGCTCGAGCGACCGCACTCGACGGCGGCTCGATGTGAACTGTTTCCGTTGTTATACTGTAGGGGCCTCCTTAGTTTAGGCAAGGAGGAAAGGTACTGCCACCTTACTTCCAATATCAAGCAAAGGATACTTCCTTCTGGAGGGTCCAACTTAGCTAAGCTTTGTTTAGAAATACAACATAAGAATTTATCTGTTATATAATCAAATAAAGCAAAAACTCGATTGTAAAAATGTAAAGGTAAAAAAGTTCGTGACTATTGGATATTATTACTGAATTTACCATGAACATAAAAATCCTCATTAGCTACAACAAGATAGCAGACAATATATTCCTCATTCGTCAGAATGATATGGAATGCACCATTTAATTCGTTTGTGTAGTACACTCTTTATCATAAATTGTCATTAATATCTATAATATCTTAATTGAATAACTTATAAAATTGTTGCAGGGCAAAGAAGATAACATATGATCCGTAATACTAGGTTTAAAAGTAACCGAAACTGTGAGTCATTTATTTCTTAGTTTTGTTGGTAGTTCATTCTAATAAAGCTTAACGCAGTTTCGTCAGTGAGACTGGAATCAGGTACTGTCTTAAAATAATGACACTCATGTGATATTCTAAATTAATTACCTTAATTACGTACAACAAACCAGCGTTAACATCTTTGAATAACATTCATCGGTATTTAGTTTTGGTATGTTGTCGATAGATAATGTTTCCTTTTCAGAATATAATCCATTAGTAATTTTTCATTAGTGACGAATATAGGGACAGCACGTACGGAAACTTAAAGAACATCTCGTCTGTTTGTAGATATTTTTGTTAAAAAAACGTAGATAAATCGAACGCTTGTTTCTGTTTCAACTAGAATGTTTCTTGAATAATTTTCTTGCAGTCAAATACTATAAAACTCTCTAAATGAGCCCTCAAACAAGTAAATAAAAAGACCTCTGTTTCTTCTGAAAAAGCTAATAAAAATTATGGAATGGCCTTACACTTTCCTTCCTTGGTAGACGAACAACTTAAATTTCTTCATCCATTGACAGTTATTACAATGTCTGTTTGCTGCTATGTAAGTTTCAAATTCTAATCTAAAAACGACATTTCTAATAATTAATAAATATTCGAAAACAGATGTATATTTGTCTAACTGTTACTCCGCTTCATCTCGTAGACTGGTTCTCTCCCACTAGCAACTACTACCAGTAGCCTTTAATATTCACAGACATTTCTGCTTTTTTGGGTTGAAGATGAATAGGTTTTTCTTCTTTGCAGCATTTCTATTTGTGGCCGCGGAAAAGTACTTGAGGGTACGGGCCAGTATTCAATTTGGGAAACACCACAAGTTGTTTCAAAGCTGCCAGGTTTCGAGGA
>JARYHS010005711.1:0-26599 GCA_031002005.1 Vandiemenella viatica
CTTGAATTGTCATGAGGATTGCAGACCGAGCGTGGTGGGTGTTAACGTTCTGGCATCGCATTCGGGTGGCCGCGGGTTCGAATCCCCCTAATGTGCATCCAGATTTGGGATTTCCATGGTTTCCTCAAATCACACCAGGCGAATGCCGGGATGCTTCCTTCAAAAAGGCCATGGCCGTATTCCTTCCCGTTCCTTGTCCCCAGTCCCATCCCGCCTTTCGACGAGGCGTAAAACCATAAGTAAAAAAAATCAATGGTAGCTTTATAAACAAAAAATTAGAGATGCATTTTATATTTCACGTTTATTAAAGAAAATCACACGAAAGTAATATGTTCTATTGTCTCCGTGATGACCAGTGGAGATTAAAGACAGTACTCGAGCAACTTCCTCTTTAAAGTGGAGTGATATTTTATTTATTAACAACGAAAATTGTAGAACTTTACAAGGAAAAGCTTATTGTCATAGAACGTCAAACATTAATAACGATTCTTAGAAAAAAATAAAATCTTAACGACACTTGAAATAAAATGATAATTATATCAAATTTAATTCTGAATTATTCAACAATATTGACATTATTTCGAGCCTAATAAATAATTTTAAATACATTGAAAATAAGGAAAAATATGGGACTTGATACATTTCACACACAAAATATGTACTGAATACTAATATCAATTAAGAACAACAGCGAGCTATATGACACTCAATCAAAATCGTATCACGCAATATTCAAAGCATTATATTATACATTAACAAACCAGTAATTACAAGAAACAAATCATCTTTACTTGCACAGAATCAATTAAGTGATAGAAGGCTGGTGAAAGGAAACAAGGTTATAGTAATATTGTGTCATATAAGGCAAAATATTTTTCAGAAGGTTTGTCAGAATCATTCAAATGGTGATACTAACGAGTATAAAAACAAAATCGAGGATAGCTGGAAGGTCCGATCTGTTTACTAGGTGGAGACGTATCATCTCTGCCGTCTGACCTGGACGGCGTGGACGCGTGGGAGGCGCTGGCGTCTGGCGGCGACTCCCCTCGCACTGAGCTGCTGCACAACTTGGATGATCAGTCGGGCAGCGCCGCGGTGCGAGTCGGCGACTATAAGCTGGTCATCGGTCAGTACACACAAACAAATACACCACTCTCTAATAAATATCACTCCTTTAGAAATAATCCTTCCACTTATGCTATGATACACGATTAGCTTAACATGTTTCTTATTTCAGTTTTGATCCCCCTTAGTGAGAATGACTGGGGAGAAGAAACTACTGACGACCAGCGAATAACAAATTTGTAATTCATTGTGTCCTATCTTTTCATGGATGGGCCTTACTTGTGGTTCAGAGGTTAAAAGTAATTTCACGGTGGTCACCAATCTTTTGCAATCTACTGTATAATTTCCTTGGCTCACTCACTATCCTCGATAGCTATTGGCTGGAGAACAGTGACGTCCCGCGACAGCCGTCACTCGTAATATAATAGCTACCTGTCGTAATATTTGAGCTTAAAAACTGACAATACGCAAAAAGCGGCCACGAGCTTACACTATTGAGTAAGAATAAACTTAACAACCATTAACAGACAAGATCAAGAATTTTACGATATCTTCTCCAACCAAGGCGTTCCTCTCTTCCGAGAAAGGGTATACAGTCTGCAGAAATTACTAGACCTGTAATGTTCTTCGTGTTAACAATTCATTTCCTTTTTTATACAAATTAACTGTTGGTAATCAATAACTGATATAAATTTTGCAATGTATATGTGATGATTGGTTCATTAATCGCTATGAACTGTGCGTTTTAGAAACATATGTGACAAATGCCATATGTATTCTGCATTATCTAGAATCCGCAAGATGTATAATTACTCGCGACCTCGAGACAATGTCTATCATTCGGTCTTTAGATTGTTTCCCTCGTGGGTGCGTTACGATCCTTCAAAACTTGGTTCCCGAATCCGCCGGCGTTTCGGATGGCGCGCTCATTTTTCTTTAGATGGGTTGTCATTTGTGTTCTTCACAAGGCGTTAGTAGATTTAATTGTTCTCATTATCCTTCGATCCTGTAAATGCATCATGACTAGGCAACATTAATGTTGTCACCCTAAAGCGAATATACAGTAATCAAATGCCCCAAAAACGAACAGTTGAGCCTATGCTTCGAAGAGGGAAGCACCCCGAAACTATAGGAAAGATGGAAACTCTCTATCTTACCAATATGATACTCTAAGCCCAGGTATGAGGCAAAAATCATCAGCCTCCTGTTAATATTAGGGACAATCACTGAAAAGTTAATACAATAGAACAGAATCGACCTCAGAAAAGCAAAATGGTTTTACAAGGGACTAAGAACTGACATTGCTATCGCATAATTAGCCCAAATAAGTAGCTGCAACGAAGGGCAGTGAAACAGTAACGAACCCAGCGGAATTACTTTGTACTTAATCGATACCGTCAATAAATCCTTTACGATAAGGGCTCCAAGGAGCACAACAGTCTCCAAACGTGGACTTGCGAGAGTCTAGTGAGCCATCTACCTTGTCGAAAGTTAATTTTGAAGTGTGCGTTTACAGTAATGTCTGGAACAGTTGGATTACAATCCTTCTTTAGAAACATGCACATGTTACTCAACTGTTACAACATTATATCCTTAATCACGTGGAGATGGATGTTAACATCTTCTTTCTATCTACATGCTGCTTTTTGGAATCTTTATGAAATGCACAAGTACGAAACAAGATTTTTAGTATCTAAAGGCATTAATTATTTTGTAACTGCGTTAATTCGGTAATTATAAGATCTAAGTGGTTTTAACTGTTTTTTAAATGCGAGAATTCACTAAAATATAAACTAAAAATAATTTTATTTAACCCCCCTATAGGTTTGAAGATCAAGATAATACGTTTCCCAGAGAACGATGTTTAATTTTATTAAAATATTAAGTTAATTGGGCTCTTATTGTAGGTTCAGCTCCGATACACACGGTTGAAAACTATTTTCTGGTGAGAAATACTTCTGTAAACGAGTTAAAAATTATAGTATCCGTCTGTATTAGCTCTCTATTGCAAACCTGTCCTCTAAATTCGACAAAATAACCTAACAAATATTACTTTTGCAGTATAAGTGTCGTCTGTTAACATATACTATCCATGACGAATTAAATGTGAGTTGTTCTAATTGAAGAGGCCATTTCGTTCCCGAGATAAAAGTTTAAAGAAGAAATCGTCCTGTTGTCACATATTCCAATGATACCGTCAGAATCTCCAATACCATTTAAAAGGCTTCAATTTCCGGTTAGTTTGGCATTCGCTATGACAATAAATAAGCCTCAAGGCCAAACAATCTGCGTTTGCGACTTGGAAAATATGTGTTTCTACCATGGACAGCTATATATCGCCTGCTCACGTGTGGGGAAACCATCGAATCTACTTGTATTAGCAAAGGAAATGCTAACCAATAATTTTGAGATAAATTGAAATTTTAAATTGTAATAATTTAAAACAATGAAGTAATTGTTAAAAATGTATAAAAATCAACTTCATCTACCTCATTTATAAAACTGAAATTTCAGTTTAGATAAATAAATAAAAAAAATTATTTTTTTATAAATATCAATTGAAGCAAGCAAGAAATACTTACAGGTTATTGAATTTATCGTAATGTTTTCTTCAATGTTATATTCAGGTGTGTAATTACTTTGTCGTTAAGTATAATAACATACAAACGATGCACGACAATATAGTCTAATTATAACACAATACACAGTACAATTAAAATTCAAGAAACTCACACATATGGCATGGAATAGACTGTAGCATAAAAAAATAGAAAAACAACGGCATCTACTGGATGGTTCACTAAATTAACACATCGCGATCTGGTAGGAATAGATTATAGCATAAATAGACGCCACCTACTGGATGGTTATTAAACCGGAGACGATAAATTAATACACCGCCATCTGTTAGAAACTTATGGAATTTACAAACCATTGTCCTATGACAAACGTTTAATTCGCTATGATAAATATTGAGTTCAATAATCGAGATAAAAACTATCCTATCTTTCAAGTTGGACCAAGTTACGTACAGTAAGACAAATTTAATCAAAATCGGTTTAGTAGGTTCGGAGTTCATCGTGGACAAACATCGTGATGCGAGCGTTTTATATACATAAGATTGCGCCGGCCAGATGCAAGGCCAAGAGCTACATGTGTACCACAATGTCAATAGAACATTAATACCATTAATGCTAATTAATGACAATAAGGAGAGGCATCCTATGAGTTCTATTACAAAAAGCCGGCCATACATATGGTAGCAAACATGAGGGTCAAAAACTTGCCAGCTCTCCAAAATATGGATACGAGGTGATCTGCGGCACATCTAAGGCTGAGTACAATATTGAGACAGACACAAGTATTTCGGAGTACACCGCTCAGCGTGCGTTGTCGAACTTGGAGCTCCCCAATACATGCCACCTACTTGTTCCTCCCGTAGTCAATTACGAGAGCAAGTGTGTATGAGATCATGGCGATTGTGCCATGGATCAGTGTTGCCTGGTCACATGAATCAAGGGGTCTCGTCACACCAAGTCGATGATCGTGTCCGGATATGCTCTTTCCGTGCGAACGGCTGCCAGGAACATGCATTGCGCCACAGACGCAGGTCGTGTGGGAGGGAGGGAAGGGGAGGGGTTAGTATTAGGCTATGTTGCACATGCACCTTGGCATCCATGGAACCTGTGGTACGGTTCGAAGGTAACAAGACAGCTACGGTATACGTTACCACCTCTATTCGTTTATGCTTCACTTTGTCCACGACAGCGGCAGCATCCTGCTTTTTGCATTAAATTCAGCTCAAACCTAGTAAATTTTAGGTAATTTTCATTTTGATTTCAGCGACTTTTTTTAACTAAAAGTTATTCAATGATGGTTCGAAATCTTCGTTTTAAATGTTCTTCACAGTCGTCTACGTCATTACGTTATATTTAGGTAAGTTCGTTTCACGGGGGTAGCTGGCAACTCAGCACTAGGTAAGTAGACCGAAAGTTAACTAATGAATGTATTTCACAATTCCGTTTACGATGCTTGTTGTGATGGGAAGAGACTGAAGCAGTTGCATAATGTGGTGAGGCTTGTCTAATGGCTCATTGATTGTTGTTCAGGCCTCAACGACGCCACGCGCGGCATAGAGTACCAGGGCGCGTCTCGCGACGAGGACCCGCTGTACACCCCTGAGTACGACCCTGAGGAGGTGTCCGCCAGTGTGGTGGGACAGGCGGTGTCCCGCTTGCTGGGCTCTGCCACCACCGCTGAAGAGATGCTGGCGCTGAGGGCCGCGGCCACCGTCAGCTGCCCTGACCGGCCGGAGCAGCCCTCCTGTATGCCGAACACCTCTACAGAGATGTGCGTCTTCAACATCGCCGAGGACCCCTGCGAAGCGAGCTCCGTGGACGACGCCGAGGTGTTGCAGATGCTGCTGGATCGGCTGGAAGCCTTGTCCGACCCTCTGATGCCGCAGCAGCATGTTGATCAACCTGATTTGGCGGATCCAACGAGGTGGAACAACACCTGGACTCCGTGGACAGACTGCATCCAGGATCCCAGCCTCGAATACTGCAACGCTCTCTGACCTGCAAGGAAAATCAATACACACCTATTCGAGAGAGAAGCTTTTTTATTTTCAGGCTGATATATTAAATTTGTTTAGTAGCAAATATAGAAGTTCAACAATCGTTGGTAAATAATAATTCAGTTATAGAAAAGTGTAGTTCAAACTTGTTATACATTCATTTTGTAACAATATGTAACAGATTTTTTAAAAAGACAATCAATATATATATAAAGATGAATGTATGTATGTTTGTTTGTTCTTCATACAAATCCACAGTTTTCACCCGATCTCGATGAAACTTTGCACACTTATCCTTTGAAACAAGGAGAAAAATCCTGTCTACATTTGGTTGAAAAATAATCTGTATAAATAATACATGTGTTCTTAAACTTTCGAAAAATTATTGAATGGTGATAGACAGACGCGTTGGATGTGGAGGTATCTGTAGTGTTTTTCCAAATAGCGGTCAGGTAGCTCTGTGGTTAAAGCGCTTGCTTACTGATGTTTGGGTCATGCTCTCCGGTCCAAATCTCCGTGGAGGCCAAGATTTTTAAAAATTGTTTTTGATCGTAAGTCATGCCTGTACCGTCGGTTATTCGGATTGAATGTTAAACTGTAGATATCACAAAGAAAGGGGTGCAATACGAGGCAAATCGTAGGTAGTCTTGCAATGCTGTAGGTGTATACTTTTTTACGATAAATTGATCTCTCAGGGGTGATTTGCAGTTAGAGTGATCTGCAGTAATTAATACTATAAATGCGGAAGTAAGTCTCTGTCTTTTATTACGTTTTGGTGATTAAATGCCTATACCTATATTGACCGAATTTGACAAGAAAATCTGTAGGGATGGCACTGGTATTTTTTTTTTTTTTGTATGATTAACAGTTGTAGTTACGAAATTTTTATAACTAATCGAATGGTTACAGAGAGACGGATGTGTGTGTTAGTCTGTAAAGTTACGTCACTTGCTCAAGCTATGCTTCTCGCACATTATGTTCGTGTATAATTTGTTTATAAATTTCATTTAGAGAAGAAACGTATTATTTAGTATAGATGTTGATTTTCTCTGTCCTATTACTTTGTGTCTGCTTAATTGTTTCTGTCAAAACTTTATTTTGCCTATTTTCTTGACATGTCTTGCGGTCGTATACTGGCCTAAGTTGTAGCTCTAGCAGTGTACCAGCATCTAAAGTTATTAGAACCCAAGAATCGGATGCTCATGCTAACGAAAGAAGAAAAGACCAAGCTGAAATAAAGCTGTCCTTATTTACCACCCTCCGTCCCCCCCCCCCCACCCCCACACACATATATCTCCTCACCTTCGTTTGTTTTTCTGTTTTTAAATATGTTAGAATTGGTTCTCTTCTAGAGACAGGTTCGATGGTAGAATGATATGGTGATGGTATTCCAGTCATATTATGCCGACTCCGTGTTGTTTGGGACCAGTCCTTCCTTACCAACAACTTTTTATATTCATTTCGGGCAAGAAATTCTTAATCCACGCGTATGATGTCGCTGGTATGAGCTAGTAGGTTAATAAAATAGTGTGTCTTTTAATGTATTCTATTAACAGTTTTTATCATCAGCTATTAATATTTGAAAAATACGAATATTTCAGTAATTTGTTCAAAAGTTAGACAGTGTTGGTTCTTGTAGGAACTGCATTTTTCTTTTTACTAAGACAGAATGGTAAAATGGAATCGAATAAAATTTAGAAATGCCGTGAACCGTATACCTGCATTTTGAGGATAGATGATCCCATTTGTCTCTAACACACATTCGTGTGTGACACTACTTCACCTTTTAAGAAACTCAGTTCCTTTGTTTTCCTCAGTTCCAATGAGAGGTGCTGTTGCTACGAATTGACTACACGTTGTATGACGATTTCAGTTTATTTTATAACTTTCAGAAACAAATATAGAATTCTCCTCGCAATGTACTTTTCCAATTAGTCAGCTTCCTAGAAATAACTGCTAAGCTATTACATCTTTCATCCAGTTCATTCTCAAACGCTAAGACTTTTTTGCCTTAGCTCCATTGAATTCTAACGCTACATATCGACTACTGAATTTGAATTACCAATCGCTGCTGATCTGCAGAGCTGTGTTGTTTTGAATAACGGGTACTCAGTAAAGCAAACAATACATCAATGTTTATACTGTCAGCAACAGTCTTTGCATAGTTCATAATAATATTTCAAGGGATGATATCTTTTATTAATTATTTATTTTTATTATTACTTTGCAAATAATAGTTTTTTTATGGACACTCCCTCTCCCTACAATAAAAACAGAATTTATTTTTTCTACACCCCATCGGGTATGATCATGGACTTATTCAAAAAAATTACCAACATTTCCAAGAGGAATTTCTTGTTTATCTACGCATGAAGTCATTAGTTTTCGACTTACAGATGTTTCAGTGTCATTAAACGGCTCCTTAAGTATTATTATAAGGGTTGCAGAGAATTTATTCCATAGAATCGGGAGAGAACTGGGACCGTGGAACGGGAAGGAAATTGACCATAGCTTTAGAGAAGGAGCCAAAAAATCATTTATGGAATGTTTTCTGAAATCGAAGCCTGAATGTCTTGACTGTGGACACGAATACAAGGTCCCAAAGTTACCGCTTATCCACCAGAGTTAATTTCCTGGCGCAGTCATTTTACAAGTTCTCCACAAAATGCTCGCCATCTGTAATTAAGTTTCAGGACTTTCAGAAGAATATGTATCTTTTTCCACAACCCAAATTTTGGTTTTGTAGCAGGCATGGTGGGCATTTACTTTCTACAGCGTCTTCGAGTGTTATGAGACGAATTTCCATGTATTTCCCATGAAACTGGCAAATCAGTGTGAAATAGTAGCATCTTCCCTTACTCCTTACGCACCCACCTAACCTCGTTTTGATTCGCTGACACCGTACGGTATCTCAGAATCTATGTATTTTTCTGACATGTTGTTTTTTTTTTTTATTAATGTTAGGCTCAGGTCTGTGTGTTAAAGATTCTTTTTAACTGCAAATGCCCTCCGTGTGAATGAGTCCTTCGGGCGTATGTTCTGTTAACACTGAACTATATGATGCAAATATCTATTTCTTTTCATCGTTTGTGCACTCTTTAAATAACCTGTGATATGGGGGTGACATTACGCAGCTTTTTTTTCGATTTTAGTGTCTACCGAAACAGATAATTTTTTCGGGTGTCGTCCTTCATTGAAGGAATTTTATAATTTTTATTGTTGTATATCAAATTTGGTATATTCGGGTAGCTTGTATTAATTTTAAGTATTATTATGATTTTCTCGTAAAATTGTACATTTTAACACTAATTCACAATATTTACGGGACCGTTTCAAATGTGATGGTGACTGGAGCCTACTCAGCAATGTAAGGAGGGTATGACGTGCAATTCCTTTCCTCCTTGTGAATTTCGTATGTTAATTCGTGCTTTCATATTAAACTGTCTAGTCCTGCGATAACATCAGGTAGGCAGATGACACTTTTGATATAGCTAGTGATCTATCTGCACTCCAACGCATAATAAACAATTTAGTCTAGCACAGTGAAGTGTTTGGTCTGGTTGTCAAGCCACCCAAGACCAAAGTTTTATTCTTCTCTGAGAAAAAAATCTAGGCAACCCTACTAATAAAAGGAAATAATACCGAACAAGTATCCTCCTTCGAATACTTATAGAATGGTGTATTGCTTCAGTGACATAAGTTTATTTTCTAGAAAATATTAAAGTTGAAGATTGTAGGAAGTAGAGTGATGACCAAGAAGAACTGACGTAAATTACGCGGGCAGTGGACACGAATTACAGTGTCCCACAGTTTTGTTCTAGATGTCTCAAAGATTTTATTAATCCTTCTTAGCAAAATTTGGCATTTTTATCTATTACACACGATGAGAACACATCATGATTGTAATCGTAGGCTTCTGTGGCCAGGGTCAGTAGATTATTGGCAGTCGGGTGACACCGCGTCATGATGTGTGCAGCCGACGTTTCGACCACCATTCTACAGGTCTACGTCAGTTTTGCCCTAGAAGAAGACCGCAGAAGGATGGTCGAAATGTCGGCTGCACACATCATGACACACCGTCAAGAATCAATATCTTGAATGTTTCACATTTCATAACTGAAAGTAAGCTAAAAATTTGTAGAAAAAAATCTGCATTTGCTTTAGGAGGACATAAAATTTACGTTCCCTGTATGCGAGAATTTAAAAATACTTTCCATCATAACTAGATTAAAAATGATATGATTAAGGGCATAGAATTTATGGAATAGTAAAATATTGAAGTATTTGATAGTCTAGGTATTTTCAATAAAAGTGAAATTTTTTACACTATCTTAGGGCGATACATTATTTACTTAATAAAATCATTGCAAATAGATAATTACAGACAACTAAATAAATTCAATTTGTGATAAAATACCATTGAAATCTGTCTATACAATGCTGCCTGAATCTACACTTTACATCTTCCGTTGTTGCTGTTTGCATGACTCTAAACGTCGTGTACCATCATCACTACCTCCTATTTGGCAGGAATTAGCTCTCTAGAATTAAGACTATTTTCAAAGGTTTTATGAAGAAAACTTTGTGTACGTATGCTCGAGATCCAGCACAGCCGTAACAGGTTAGCAGGGTGCATTGCACAAAGTGTACACCTCATGATAGACAAGTGATCTACATACACCTGGGCACAGTCATAGCGCCGAAGACTTGGCTACGTTGAGGATCGCGACCGCCGTTATTTGCTTCGTGCGTAAGGAACTACACAGACGGAAAAAAAAATCCCAACACCAAGAAAGACTTGTGTTAGATAAATGAAATTTGGTAGGCGTGTTTATACATCTGAAAGATGACATCGATTCAAATTTCGCGCTTCGCGCATAAGTGTGGCGCTAGTAGCGCTACTCAGAGCTTGCAAATCAGGTTTGCTTTAAATACGCGCTGTAAAGTTTGTGAACGTTATTTACCGCTGAGATTTGACATAGTGAGTTGATGTTAGCCAAGAATGCCTTTAAGAAGACGAAGAAGCCATTATCAACAGCTCACCGAGTTTGAACGAGGTCGTGTAATAGGGCTACGAGAAGGTGGATTTTCTTTTCGCGATATTGCAGAAAGACTTGGCCGGAATGTATCCACTGTGCATGATTGTTGGGTGCAGTGGTCAAGGGATGGTACTGCCTCAAGAAGACCGGGTTCCGGGAGGCCACGTGGCACTACTGAGAGGGAAGACCGCCGTATTCGGCGTACAGTTGTGGCGCATCGTACTGCGTCTGCGGCAGAAATTCGAGCTGCAGTTGGTACCACAGTGACACAACGAACTGTTAGAAATCGGTTACTTCAAGGACAGCTCCGAGCCAGGCGCCCTGTAGCGTGCATTCCACTGACTACAAGCCATCGCCGTTTGCGACTCCAGTGGTGTCAAGCCAGAGCTCATTGGAGGACGGAGTGGAGATCTGTTGTGTTTTCTGATGAAAGCAGGTTCTGCCTTGGTGCCAGTGATGGCCGAGTGTTGGTCAGAAGGAGGCCAGGGGAACGCCTGCAACCAAACTGTCTGCGGCCTAGACACACTGGACCTACACCTGGAGTCATGGTCTGGGGAGCAATTTCCTATGACAGCAGGAGCACTCTTGTGGTTATACCAAACACACTGACTGCAAATTTGTACGTCAGTCTGGTAATTCAACCTGTAGTGCTGCCATTCATGAACAGCATTCAAGGGAGAGTTTTTCAACAGGATAACGCTCGCCCTCATACCGCTGTTGTCTCGCAACGTGCTCTACAGAGTGTCGACATGTTACCTTGGCCTGCGAGATCACCAGATCTGTCTATAATTGAACACGTATGGGATATCATTGGACGACAACTCCAGCATCATCCACAGCCAGCACTGGCCGTCCCAGTATTGACAGCACAAGTACAACAAGCATGGAACTCCATACCACAAAGTGACATTCGAAACCTGTATGACACAATGCATTCACGTTTGCAGGCTTGCATTCAAAATTCTGGAGGTTACACCGGCTATTAATTTAACAGTATTTCACATTTGAAATGCATTTTCTTGAGCTTAAATTAACCTGTGATCTTGAAAATTTAATCAATTAAACATGTTAACTTGACAAATGCATTGTCCAAATTTCATTACTCTACAATAATTTTTTCTTGGTGTTGGGATTTTTTTTTCCGTCTGTGTATTCTGTCTGCCTACCTGGCTGCAACCACTACAATGTGTTGAGTCTTCGAGTGAGCTGACTACGCTTGAAAGGAGGGCTACAAGTGTGATGCCAAGGTCCCGCTGATACCTATGGATTCACTGTAGGCGCTGTCTGTCCGTCTCGAGACGCAGGCATGGGATCATGAATATCCAGTCAGAGATGGTAGACGCTGCTAGGCGCTGTACCAAGTGTTGTGTCTGTGGATAGACTGCGTCCATAACTCAAATACCACAACTGTAATTTGAATATTTAGAATATACACACTTGAAATTAAAAAGAGATAATATGAATAAATAAAAAAATGTTTTTACTGGGTTAGCTTCTTTTTTGTTGAATTAGTGTTCATGTATGTACTACGCGTAACAAAAATGTAGTGGAAATATCGTTATCTCCTGCAAGCATAAAGCTGGATTCAAGTAAATCTATTAGCCATGTAATATGTCCACAGCTAATGACAACGGCAGCAACTCTAAAAGAAAAATGTAATGCCACTTACTACGTAAACTGCTTTTTGGCAATACAAGAATTTTGCTTCATTCGTTTCAGACAGTGCAGAGCAAGTCTGACGAATATCCATTCAAATTGATACACGTCACACCCATCTTGATTCTTGCGCTTCATTTAATGTTACACAATATCTCCAAAAGGCAAACTTTACTGAAAAATACAGCTCAATTCGTTTGATTTCAGAATAATTACAAGTTGGAATAAAATTATGCAGAATACAGTCACCCAAAAAATAGTGCGGACTTTTCTCTAAAGAGGAATCGATTAGTGAATTCTTTAAATGGCACAAAATACAAAACAACTACACCCGCGAACGTAATTGCGTCGACATCATTGCATCATCGCTAATTTCATTAAAAGACCCTTAACCAGGAATCAAATATATTCTTTCTTTTTACCAAATGAGCTATCCATTGTTAAATTGTACCAAGAAGTCACTGCAACCCCTCTGATTACTGAAGGGCAACATTACAGTGGGAAACCCACAGGAAAAATTTATGTTACCACGACTGATATGATCATTCTACTTTCATGAGTCATGACACTGTCTGAACAATTTTGTGGTTTAACTTTACTAATTTACTCTGAGAGAAATAGGATGGTGGTACGAAGAATTTGTGACCTCAGAAATTTAAGCTCCAATAATAAATAAACTATGTATAAAGGGTTATATTCGGCTTATGTAGTTTACTGATATCATGAAGTTCTATTAACAATCTATTATCAATTTCAATTGCTTAGACTAATGTAATACTGCGGAATGACATTAATAGGTATAACAAACTTAAGTCATTTAATTCAAAGAAATAATCATTTTTATTTTTCTGATGTCAGATCCCTACTTGATGTTTCGACGAGAGAGCTACTCACTCTGACCCATAATGCGCATTTGAAGGGTCTACCATAATACAGCACTGAATTTTTTAAATTTGTCTTTGTGTTTGAGAACCAGGATATACATCACGTCGCATTTTAGGGGTATCCATTCTGTTTCAGAATCACTCTACTACTAATTATGAAATTGACACGTTGGTAACAGACTGGTTAAGTGCAAACTACAGCGAGAGTATTTTTCTCTAACCACTCCAGAGTCCCGTGTGTTAGATAAGCGCAGACAAACACACTGAAACAAAAAACATTATGCTGCAGTAGGCTTGATAAAAGGCAATTACAAACAAGATGTCTCCAGTAGTTTGAATCTGAGAAGACTTAATCCCAAATTTAATTATATTGACACAAGAATCAGTTAGTTAACCTCCGAGTTATAAAACTTCAAAAATGTATTAAGATTTTAATACCAGGTGGTATTATTAAAATACTATTATCACCATGAACAGGATTAGATAAAATTAGAATGTGATATGTCGAACCTAAACCTTCCCTTTATAATTACCACATGCTTCTTACAAACTATTCTTGATCACCTACAACCCCCTATTGCAGGACCCATGTGACTTCATTTCTACTTTATTAACTATTATTTTTATTTTTTTATTTTGCTTATTGATTTAGACTTCACCGACGTCAAGGTCATTAGAAGCAGGAAAGGAATGAGGAAAAGGAACTGGATGAAATGGCCTTTTGAAGGAAGCATCTGGCATTCGCATGCAATGATTTGGGGAAACCAGGGAAAACCCAAATCTGGACGCTCGGACGAAGATTCGAACCGGCATCCTCCCCAATGCGAGGTCAGAGCGTTACAGCTCATCCACCAAGTTTAACATATTAAATGAGTTCACCTGATCTATCAGAAAGCCTATTTTTATGTAGGGAAAAGTTGTTGGGTGTGAGGAACGGTAGCATGAAACAGGACAGTTAACCTTGCCAATGTAACTGCGTCCGGATACCTCAAACATTGACGTTAATTGTAATCAAAACTTATAAACAATCCCTCGTAAACAAAAACAAGAAGACGAGAAAATAGAATTAATGGAAACTTTATAGATCATTGCTCACCGATTTTTGAAAGTTATTTGACATATTTCGTTGTAATTTTGTTTTCTTCCTTGGAGTCAAAAGATGTGTGAGATCAAAGAGCAGGAAGGAATTTGCTATGGCGTTTTCAAGGAACTTTCCCGGCATTGGTCTAGAATCTCGAGGGTATTTGAACCGCGTCCTTTCAAACGCCAGGCCCGACCGCTCACCCACCCGGCTCAATTCATCATCATCCTCAACAGTTTCCAGCCTCTGGCTGGGTCTGCTTCATGCACAAGCCTCTCCATTTTCTTCTTTCATCCCACCACCTCTCTGTGAACACTTTGTTCCAGCCCTCTCCTCTCTTCCGTACACACTCCTCCACTCCTTTCAGCTATACATCTCTTGGTCTTCCTCTGGGTCGTTTACCATGCAACTTAATTTCATGCCATATTTTGGGACCCAGCTCAATTCGTTATATCAAATAACGTGACTTAAGAACGGCATCTGTGTTCCCCGCCATCTAATCACCTCGACGTCGACAAGTCGTAAGGCCTTAAGTAAATAAAAAAAAATAATAAAATTTTAATCCATTAGTGGTGATATTCAAAGTTTACTGATACATATTTCTATAAAAACCTATACGCAGCTCATAATAACACAATAAGACAATAACACAGCAAACTACTTCTTCAATAAATTTATCAGGATTAATTTGTGTTCTTTAAAAAAAAGTATTTTGTTTTATGTAATTCTACACATTTCTTCTTGGAATTAGCTCATCACTTATTTAATTTTTTCCATGTACCCTCGTATTAAGGCTAAATTTGGTCGTGAATAATATATTTTATATAAAGAAATTATTTACCATTGGTACTGAAACAGCTTGGAGTCTATTAAAAATTCATTATTACTGACATGGTTCTCTACAAGTTTTCAACTACAGTTTTCATCTTGAATTTTTCACCTGCTGGCTGAATGTTTCCACAACGTTCAGCTGACGACTCAAGACGACAGTACTGTACGGTTGGCGGTCTGACCCTAGGAGCAGGTTAACCACGAATAAAAGTGAACTACACTGCCTCCTGTAATCATATCTCACCTTGAGGATGAAATACGTAACTGACATGTTTGAACTAAGCCCAAGGTTATCCGGTTGGCTGAATGCTGCCCTCGTTGTGTTGCCATGAATCTTTGCTACGTCAGATAGTGATAAAAAATTTAAGTTCCTATTTCTTAACCCACGTCAATTTGCAGAACATGTAGAAATAAATATACGATTAAAATATTTAAATGTTTTGTGGCCCCATTATTGTTAATATTATAGCAACAAACTTTATTCATATTAATGGGCATCAGCAGGAGTACCCACATTTTATATACAATAATTCTCCTTTTCGACTGTAGAAATTACAACTTTATAAATATGTTTAACTAAACGAATCTCCACAAATAATTTGAACATTGCAAATCACAGCTTTCTGACGATTTGTCTTTGAAATATATTATCGTATATCTCACGACACAAAAGAAACACACACAACCTCACAACACTGTTTACACACATTTACAAACATTCAGTAACACTTAGGTGCAGATTAGAAAACGTTGCTTATATATTAAATAAATCCAAAACATCGCCATGCCAGAAACAGCGAGATTAACTTTGTTTGTTTTCAGGATAGGCTCTCTAAAACCACATGGTATATGACTTGTGTTGCAAAAATGACATGAAACATATATCTCTGTAGTCATTTTTATTCTTCTATCGTTTAGTACTGAATTTTTTGTCGTTTACTGAATTATGAACAAAGTAATTTATCGGTACCATTACTCATATTAGTAGTAAAATACTGGACAAAAGCGACATATTTACTTCTATCCTGTGAACCGCGGATCACCGTTTGTTATCAAAAGGCACACTGCCGAAACATATCGTTTATTTGTATCATTACACCCAGCAGTTTTGCCAACTTCACTTAGGAGCTGTCATCGTGATTTCGAAGAGGCCCTGACATAATGGCATGAACTCTCTCTCCTCCCAAAACTGATTACAGGCCGTTCTGATTACGACTTATTGGCAGATTTCCATAATCATCTAGGCAAATACTGTGGCGATTATTAACTTGATGTTCGAACTTTTTCCTCCACGAATGGTATACCATAAAACAGAGAAGTCCAGAGTATGCACCCTTAGTATAAAGAACCACTAAAGGCAGGCATCGCCGACAGCATGATAAACTTTATGAGCAGAAGTTAAAAATTGAATCAATTGTAGCGTGTCAGTTACATATTGGAGCTAATATTGTTTAGCAGTGGTCAGAACCATGTAACAAATGAAAAATTAAGAACAAAGGGGCTTAAAAATTATGTTAAAGACAAGAGATTCGCATACTCAAAAATATAAATATTCCTTACTAGCTCGTACCCGCGACTTCGTACGCGTGGATTAAGAATTTTTTTGCCAGAATTAAATATAGAAAGTTGTTGGTAACGAAGGATTGGTCCCAAAAAATATCGAGTCGGAATAATATGACAGGAAAGCTAACACTATATCATTGTACCGCCGAACCTGTCTCTTGAAGAGGATCAATTTCCTACCTATTTCTGTCAATATTCCATAACGTCTCTAAATTTCGTGACTACAATTGTTAATCATACTGGAAAAAATATCCTATGCCCTTCATACAGATTTCCTTATAAAATTCCAACACAACGATATAGCCATTTAGTCGTTAAAACGTAACAAAAAGACAGAGACTTACTTCCGTATTCATAATAATATAACTGTGGTTCACACTCACACACTGACTGCGAACAACACCTGAGGGATCATTATAACGTAAAAAAGTGTACACCTACAACATTGCAAGACTACCTACGATTCGCCTCGCATTGCTGACCTAACTTTCTAATATCTACAGTTAAACATTCAATCCGAACAACCTACGGTCCAGGCCTGACTCTTTCGATGAAAAACAATTTTTAAAAATCTTAGCCTCCACGGAGATTTGAACCGGGGACCACGACGTCCGCAAACAAGCGCTTTAACCACTGAGCTGCCAGTCCACTACACAGAAGCACGGTACGGAGACGTCCAAATTCAACGTGTCTGTCTATCGCCGTATTTCGAAGTTATGAGACAACATGTGTTATTTATACAGATAATTTTTCAACCAAATGTAGACAGAATTTTTCTCCTTGTTTCAAATGATAAGTGTGAAAAATTTCATCGAGATAGGATGAAAACTGTGGATTTGTATGAAGAACAAACAAACGAGCATACATTCACCTTTATATATAAAGATGAGTCTATTGTATTAAAGGATGTTTGATTTTAAAACGAATTGATAAAGGCTTATTAGGAAATAAATAAGTAAAAAATTAACTGTAGAATTCCTCTCATTTTCGTTACGTTACATTTTCGTCATAAATTGTGATGGACTTGAATATCATCACAGCGTGTATAACGACAGTTTTAGCTAAATAGTGTTTCTACACTATGTAAGATATGAATTATATTTTCCATCCGTCACGATTAAACTGGCATGTATTCTGTTTTTATAAAATGATTAGCATTTTTCATTCTCCTTAGCTTGCACCGACTTCGTTTGAGTAGTTATTAGTTTTCATTTGTTAGAAAATCATTAACCTTTAAATAAAATTCCACAATTTCGTTACTTCCATTGCAGATTTAATCTTTAATGTAGTATTTTCATTAATGATTTCATTTCATTTTAACTTTAGTTTAGAAATCGAAGGAAATAAATATAAACAGTATTACCAGAACCCAAACGATTAAGTGGTAATCTCTGTTGTAGAGTGACCTTTGGTGGGTACCCCCTAAAGGAGTATTCATATGAGATGCAGTATGATCTGTGGTGCTTATCTGTTCTGATTGCACTGATAGAATATGTCTAAACAAGGCTTGCCTTATATTCAGCGAAGATATTGTGCAAAGACCTAAAATTGTGAATAAGTACTATCTAATTTGAGTAAAAAATCAGAAAGGAAAGAAAAAACAAACGAATTTGAAATAATTTCGCTTTTACTTTTTTTCTTTCGTCATCCTGAATACCAGCAAAATTAAAAAGTAACTAACCTAGTGGTGTATACAATAACAGCTACTTCTCCGCGTATCAAAACATTGTTCAAATCATTTAAACACTTCTAAATTGACGATAACATAATATTGTTTTATTTGATTTTATGGTCATACAAATTGTTTGATACATTGAAATTACATCTTTTAAATAAGTTATCTTAATATGTTAAATAATTTCCCTTTAGCTTTAATCAACCTTAATAGTTACAGTATTTGTAATAAGGAAATTAAAATTTTTAAACTGTTTGGCCTGCCTATATCCACCATCGAGGCGCTGTTTTAATGAAACTCCTCGTAGCGATCATCTAACGCAAATTCGATCTGCAATGCTCTCTTGGGATATAGATGCTATCTGATAAATAGTAATCTCAAAAACGGTCTGCTAGTCCATTGACTCTCAATAAAAAGCGAGCGATTTAATGAATTCATTTTCTTTACTAATTATGTTCAGTGATGTCAACATTGTGACTTTGAATAGTCGCAGATGGCCGCTAAAATTCCGGAGATTGGGTATAATAATCTGGAGACTCGCCAACTCAGAGATAGAAACAATAATTAATGAAGAGAGAGTCAAAATTTACTTATCTTCCAAGTCTTTTAAATTCCAATACAAGACAATATTCTACATTTAAAGTATGAAATATCTCTGAGCATGTTTTACACAAAGTCACTTTCATCACTGCTGCTTCGTGATTTTTTTAAGGATCATAAATTTCCTTTGTTGAGATTAAATTTAACATATCTTCTTATGTCAATGGGATGACTATGCACACGAGGCGACTTTTCGAGCGGCGACCATGCGGCGGCCGCCGCCTCTAAATGGGTTTCCAATATTTTTTCGGCTGGTTATAGTGCTGTTTACAATAAGCTACAAAAATATAGTACACTTACAAAAATAGATAATTTTTTGTAAAGAGTAAGAAAAGGACAAAGAAGATATGTTTTTTAGTTATTTACTTTGATGAAAACTTTTTTTTTTCACATCCTGCACATTTTAACAATTTTTTTGTTTACAGTAAAAGTGTCATATTCTATATTTTATTCAAATTTTTAAATTAAGATAGATCAAAAGCCCATTTTTTTTATTAATGAGATACTCGTTCTGCTTCTCTCTATTTCATGTTCATAACTGAAAAAATGTTTTCTGTGATTGCCGAAGTGGCGGGAATAGAGGGTAGGACTAAAATAATCTTAAATCAACTTTATAAATTTTAAAATATGCTGCCATTTACTGCCTGTAGTTATGTCGGTACATTCACTACAATCTCTTACTTTTATCTATTTTTTCTTTGATACTGTAATTTTAGAGCCCATTTTGGTAATCTCTTTTTTTTTTAATTTAGAACTTCTAATATTGTTTCACAGTCATCAAATGAAACATCATGTTTTAAATTTAATTTTTGTATAAAATTCAATTTTTCCATAACCAATTGCTTTCATAAAAAATATCATATGCTAAGATATGCCAGACATTTACCAACGAATAATAGAACATTCTTTCCAATATTATCACTTTCTAACCATTATGTGTATAATATAACCGCATATTAAGTGTTTTACATTTGAACACTAAAATGGGAACATAATAAGGGGAAAAACTCTCCATTTCTAATTCATTTTCTTTACTTGGGTGTGTCGACGCGTAGCGCCGCCTCCACGATGAGTGTTCAAATCAGACGTAGTGGCCCTGTAACCATGCGCCGCGCGGCGTCGTCTGTTTTGCCCTATTTAATTACTATGGACCATGCGTCGACTCGACCGCCGTGCGGCGCAAGACTGCTCGTCTGTTTTAGACCTAAATGTTAGGCCCCCGAGGCAACTCAAAAGAAACGGAACTGGTTGGTGATTGGAGTTACTAAACTAGTTAGTAACTGGTTGCTTACGCGGCTCCATACACGAGGCAACTCAAATGAGAACCATTGTCTCGATCTGTGCGCATCTCTGCTGCCATTGACAATCTACATCTACATTCATACTCTGCAGATCACAAATATTGTGAGTGGCAGAGGGTGCTAAGCACCAATCCTAAACCCGCCCATTCCAATCGCGAATAGTGCGAGGAAAGAAGGAATACATATAAGTATCAGTACGGCATCTTATTTCTCTAATCTTATCCCTCCGGTCCTTGCGACCTAAATAGGTTGGCGGAAGAAGTATTCCATTGCACTCGAAATTTAAATTTTTTCGCATATTCTCCGATAAATTCGAACGCAAGCTACGTCGTCTGTCTTCCAAACTAACCCAGCCCAATCTATGTATCAATTCTGTGACACTTTCATAAGGGCTGTAACAACAAGTCACGAATCTAGCGGCTCTCCTCTGCACCCTCTCAACTGAGTCAATCAGAACCTTGCGATACGGATCCCAGACCCCACAACAGTAATCCAGATGCGGACGCACTAGTGTTTTATACGCTATCTCCTTTGTTTGAGCATTACAATTCCTCAAAATAGGACCTATGAATCGTAATTTAGAATTTGCCTTGCCTACGACGGAATTTATGTGCATGTCCCATTTCATGTTGCTTTGTACTATCACCCCCAGATACTTCACGGAATCAACCATGTCAACAGGTGAATTGTTTATTTTGTACTCGTGAACAAACTGATTCTTCTTGTTACTTATCCGCATTGCCTTGCACTTTTTGCAATTAAGTGTAAGCTGCCATTTACGGCACCAATCGAAAATAGCATCCAAATCACGCTGAATTTCTAAGCAATCGTCGGAGCACCTTATTTCCCTATAGATAACCGCATCGTCGGCAAACAATCGCAACCAGCATTTGACGTTGTCACCTAGATCGTTTATAAATATTAAGAAAAGAAGTGGACCTATTACAGTTCCTTGAGGAACGCCCGAAGCAACATTTATCTTAGAAGAGGCTTCCCCGTCAACAACGACATACTGTGATCGAACAGTTAGAAAATCCCGTATCCACTCGCAAATCTGAGCCGAAATACCGTAAGCTCGAATCTTCGCTAAGAGTCGGTTGTGTGGCACAGAATCAAACGCCTTCTGAAAATAAAAAAAAACTGCATCAACTTGCGAACCTGAATCGATAACTATAGGGCCAATTGTGGTTCACACGATCTCTTCTTCCGAAATCCGTGTTGACATGGTGTAAGTAACTCGTTATCATCTAGAAACTTCATTATGTTCGAGCGTATGACATGTTCCAGAATTCTGCTGCAGACCGATGTTAGAGATATGGGTCGATAATTCCTAGGATCACTCCGATCTCCTTTCTTAAGAACGGGAATTACCTGGGCTATTTTCCAGCTAGAAGGTACTTTTCTCTCTTCTAGTGATTTACGGAATATATCTGACAGAAATGGTTCAATATCCTCCGCGTATTCAGAAAATACTCTTACCGGTATACCATCGGGACCCGGCGCTTTACCCCACTTCAAAAGTTTTAATTGCTTTACAATTCCTACGCTATCAATTTCTATCGGACCCATCTCTAATTCCACACGATGTGGTAAAGTGGGGATATTTTCCATGTTTTCTTGCGTGAATGAATTTTTGAATTCGGTGTTAAATACGGTAGCCTTGTCGCGGCTGTCTTCAACCTCCCGTCCGTCTTTTATTAGAGCTGGATTATTGTTCCCACTACAACTAACTTTTTTTACATACGACCAAAAATTTTTAGGGTTTTCAGTGAGGCTCTTAGAGAGAGAATTTTCACGAAAGTTATTAAATGCCTCACGCATCGCATTCTTAACACGTCCCATTATCTCCTCTAACTTATCTAAATCAGACCGATGCATCGTCCTTTTTGATCGTGCATGTATCTTCCTTTGCTTCTTGAGTAACCTTTTAACCTCCCGTGTATACCATGGGGGATCGTTCTCTTCCCTGATTGTCCGTTTCGGTATATGCAAGTTCATACCTTCCCCGAGTATATGTAGGAATCGATGCCACCTCTCTTCAACGGTGCCTCCTGCTGCTAAGAAGGTGTGGTAATTTTGCCTCAAATACTCTCTAAAACACTCTTTTGAAGCCTTTTCGAATCTGTAAACGATCCTCTCTTTTCTCTTTCTGCGTGTGTTTGTTAGTTTTACTGTAGCAATTACAGCTTTGTGATCAGTTATTCCTGCGGTGGTAGAAATATCCGTGAATAGTTCGGGCCTAATTGTAACAACTATATCTAAAATATTTTCGTTACCGTTGAGGCATCGCGTTGGTTCAGTTACGAGCTGTTCAAGATGGTGATCTGAGAAGAGGTCTAGAATGATTTCGCCAGCTGCTTTATCCCTGCCCCCAGTAACGTGAACGTAATTAGTCCAGTCGATATCTGGTAAGTTAAAGTCACCTCCTAGCATTATTGCATGGCCCGGAAATTGCCGTGCTATATTATTTACATTATTTCTCAAGGCTTCGGAAATATTTACGCTTGCATCGGGTGGACGATAGAACGAGCCTATCACAAGTTTTGTCCTAGCTACGTTGAGCTTGATCCATATGATTTCACAGACAGTATGGACATCTATTTCGCTGCATGGGAGGTACTTACTAACAGCTATAAATACACCACCTTCTTGGGAATGCAACCTATCCTTACGGAAAATTTTCATGTTACTATTAAAAATTTCGGCGGAACTTATATTCGGTTTTAACCAACTTTCTGTGCCTATTACGATATCAGCATCTGTACTACGAATAACGTTTTCGAGTTCAGGCTGTTTATTACAATCACTTCTGCAGTTAACTACGAGCACTTTTAATGTTCGGGATTCTTTTAAGCTACCCCTAACACGCGGTGCTGAATTTATCTTGGCTGTCCGCAACTGAATTTCCTCCTCAGAGTCTTCCTCCCTCAGCCCAAGAAAACCCCCAATGCACTCCACACGGCCACTGCCACCCGTGTAGCCGATTACCGTGTGTAGTGCACCCCTGATCTATCCAAGGGATTCCTACAAGACTCAACCCCAGGGCGAAGATCAAGGAATCTGCAGCCATGACTATCACAGAAGCGCCGTAATCTCTGGTTCAGCCCCTCAACACGGCTCTGAATCAGAGGACCACAGTCAGTCCTATCGACAATGCTGCAGATGGATAGCTCGGCAGAAAGAGTTCACCCTTTCTGACCCTTTCATACAATGGTGGTGCTAGTGAAGATTCCGGCATTGAAATTGTCGTACTGCATTATTATTATCGGAATAGAACGTAAAAAAATGTGAAGAAGATCCTGGGTTTATCTGAATATGCAAACAAATTTCCACCACCGATATTTCTTGCTGCTAAAGAACTGCAACTTTCAGATGCTAAATTTTTAGCATTCTACCGTATGTCTAAAGAACTGGTGTAAATAATTTGCCCAGCTATACAGGGGGAGGGGGGGATGGAGGAAGTCATAAGGAAATGCGTGGATGCTGAGGAGAAGATATTGATTTCTCTCGGGTTAGAAATCTTAGCTTTTATGTTACATAGTGTTATGCTGCTACATGTCAGGGCTCAAGGCTTCATGAACAGCTTAATAATACGCGGTTTGTGATCCAGCTACTCGCGAGGGACCGCTGAAAGATTCGAGAGCGGTGGCCCGTCAGGCGTTTCAGAAGGAAGTACCGAAATTGTTGAAGGAGTTGTTGATCGAGAAGAAAATGGGATTTGAGGCGACGTGATCATACATGTTGACAAAATGTCATCAACAGCATCCAATGGCTACGCTTGAATTTTCGCACCTCTTCGTCAGTCATTGTCAGCAGAGCAGGCAGCATTCTCACAAGGAACACTTTTAGCCTCTCGGTTCTTGAAAGCTTTTCAGTCATTTTTTTTTTTTTGGCCTGAAGGAAAACAATGTATGCTCTGTCCACTTCGTCGTTGTTCACAGAATGCATCTTGTTTATATGTCATGATTATTGTTCAGGCAATGTTCCTTTCCGATGAGAAATTTCAGCAGTTTGAGTGGAGAGTAGTGGTTATGGTTGATCTTGCAGCTCTTGGGAGGATGGAAGAATTTGTGACATCATACAGTCCGAATCGTTATCTTCCCATTGTTAAATAATTGCTTCAATAAATCAACATTCATGAGGTATAACATCAATATTAAATAAAAAGTATGGAAAAATAAGAAAAGTGAATTGCTTTTTGCAAACAGAAAATATGTTTGAAAAACTATTTCAAATAAAATAGAAAATGATTTTCATATCACGGTATTTTAAATACACAATGAAAATACGTATTTTGTATTTTCATTTTAAATACATGAATAATGCACATCTCTACATATTTGAATACCCCGGGTGCAGGAAATTGTATAAAACGGCATGTTTTTAACTTCCCCCACGAATAAAATATTCAGTTGTTGTTCTTCCATATCGAATAATCACTGGGCAACTAGCAACTGAAATCGCCTAGTTACTGACATGCTGAGTTGCCAGGAACTTATTTGGAACTGGTTGGTAATTGGTCAGTAACTAGTTGCGCTGCCTGTGGCGTTCCATTCAATAGCATTGGAAGTGAATGGTTGGTTTCTCGAGTTACTAATCAGTTTCTCTTGAGTTGCTTCGTGTGAAGATGACCTTAAACAGCGGCGTCTTTGATTCTCGGTTATCTGTTAGGCGCACATTGTTTGATTCTCGGAAGGCACTGCTTCGTAATGGCAGTCAGTATGTCACCCTGTATAGTTCGGCATTGATTTTAAGGTTGAATTTAAAACTGTAGTCAAACAAAATATGAGTTACATTTCATTCCAGTTGTTGGTTCACTTCATGCCAGCGGATGCAGGGAAACGACAATTATTGACAATTCTGCATTTAACTAAACACAATTATTTTCGAATGGTATTCTGTTCAGCCATTTTCTTCTGTATTTTTTCTAACACAACTTTTTCCAACACTTTTTTTTTTTTTTTGTTGAGTTGAACAGGCTGATGGTCTATTATTTACCGGCAAGGATGAATTTTTCCCAGCTTTAAAGATTGGAATTATGTTTTGCTCTTTTCCAGCCTGCAGAGAAGTAGGCTTTTCTCAAGCTGCTGTTCACTATTCTCACTAATAATACTATTCCCTTTCCAGACAAGTGTTTCAATTGACGGTTTGTTACTTAATCTTCTCCTGGGGCTGTTTCTGAGTTTCCTGATGACATTCCTTATTTAGTCGAGGTAGCCAAGTCACTGTATTCTCCTATGTCTTCTTTTAGGAATGTGGAACCAGATTCTTTGATTTTTTTTCCTTGTTCTTCCTTTTCTTCCGTTTGTTGTATTATGGGAGTTGCATATTGTTCTTCGAAATAGTCAACCAGGATCTCTGGGTTTTTTTAGTCGTTCGAAGATTAGAACATCGTCGGTAGTTATTGGTTTTGCCGGTGTCTTAGTATTTTTTAAGGCTTTAATAATGCCCCAAGAATTTAGATGTTGGAGTATAATCTCAAGTGTTTAGATCTTTATCCTCTTCTGAAGCAGTGTTGCCATCTCGGAAAGACGGAAAGTCGCTATGGGCAAGACAGAATACCGCTACATTCCGCTACGGGATATCATAAGTCCGCTACAAATAAATAATTGTCGCAAAGAATATCAATAAAACTTACCTATCATGATGAAATCTCTTGTTAAATGTAGGAAGTGAATTTTGAATAGAAATGTTAGTAACTGCCAGCGTGGAAGTCGAGTAGAGGATGAGTGAAGATTTACACAGTTGTCGTCGTAGTACATATAGTAGCAGCAACACAGAAGACATTATTTTTATCACACCAATAAATATTTTTAAAAAATAAGAGCGAATTCATTAACCGCTTTAATCATGTAAGAGCAGAACAAAGACAATATTGAAGGATTAAATGATTTAACTTTTTTGGCAATATACAAACATTATTTACTAATAATTGCAGGCGAAAGCAAAAGAACAGTGTAAATGCAGTTTCAGTCAGTCTTCATTAGGTAAGGCAAAGAATTCAGTTCCACTTTTTTTAAACTGATAAATACACTTACCAGTTTTCTTGAGATGATAATTAGTAATTGGATAGGTCAAACAACAACTGTATTCAGTTTGCAAATCTAATTTCTCTCATAACAGATCGCTGTTTGAGGTTTCAAGCTTTATTTTTTATTTATTTTTTTGCTCTTTATATTGCCCACCACAGAGAAATGCTTTTTTTCTTCTGAATTTTCATGCGGAAACCCTAATAATAATTATGCTAACTTGCAAATATTTGGAAAAACATACTCTGCTTCAACAGTTTTAGCTTTACATAACACACAACAGAATCCAAAAACACCTT
>JARYHS010005712.1:0-26571 GCA_031002005.1 Vandiemenella viatica
ATAAAGAATCAAACTGTTATAAAGGATAAAATTCTATAAAGGATAATAGGTTCAACCAGGAAGAAAACGGAAGTGTGTCTTTACTTTGATAATGTCTACTAGCTATGAGACATTATTCCCTGAACACGGAAATATCTTCAGCACTGCTAGACAAACCGTCAATTGACACAACGTAGCAGGAAATTTGACAACGCTGTATGAGGAAATAAATCTAAATTCCTTACCGGCATCTCATAACACGCAAACTAAATAATATATCGTCAGCACATTAGTTTAAAAGTTTATTGGTTTGTCTTCAGTTATCCAACTTAAATAATCAGGCTGAATATAAAAATACAGCTGGAATCTATGTTGATTGTACGAAGAAATCCCAAAAGTAAGGTCCACCAAACCAATTATAGATACAAAATCAATTTATTTTTCTGTAATATATTTCATCATTTTAAATGCTGAAAATTATCTTTTTTTCTATATAATCACCTTTTTAACCGAAGCAATTTTTTTAAACATTGTGACAGATTGTAATGACTGAGTGTGATGGGATAAGCAGTGACACTCTGGCCTCGCATTTGGAGGCTACAGATGCAACTCCTTGTACGGCCATCCAGATTTGTGTTTTCCATGTTTCCCAAATCACTCTAGATGAATGCTGGGATAGATGTTTTAAAAGACCATGGCCGAAGTCCTTTTTATAGCCCTGTGCTTACAGTTAGGGACGATTTTATTCAGCAATAGAAATAGGTTTTTTTTTGTCTGATGTGTTAATTTTTATTAATTGTTTATTACAGAAATTACATATGTTATATGTAAGAGTGGGTATGTTGGAATGGTTTGAAAACGAAAGGAAAAAAAAATCACCCAACATAGTTTCGAACCTTCACCGCTAGACCATACAGCCGGCTATGCGGGCTTTCTCATCCAGTCGGTAAACAAACCATCCTATATGGAACTTCCTAGCATCAGAATATTGCAGAAGGAAATCGTTGTTTCAGCTGTGCAGTCGAATTTGATAGAGGAAGGAAAGTTCTTTAACGGAATAAACCGAATGCGTTAACAGTGTGTCTGCCTTGCATTCTAACTTTGTAATAAATTCTAAATATAAACCTAATGACACTGCATAAAATCTCTCTAATAAGTTTTTGTCTTATTATCGATCGCGACATCTTATTGTTAGACCAACATTCACAATATCACAAACAGTTCTATCACATTCACTGCTTAAAGATTCAGGATCGTGAACTTAATACTTGATGTTTTTCAAATCATCTGAAAAATCATTAGATGAAAGCAATGATATCAGTGACTGATAAGGATTTGGGTCAAATAACTGCATTACATTAAAATGGGTATTCATATAGTACGTAATCATGGAAACAGTTACCACGGATTTAAATGACAATAGAACAAAGAATAGCCCTTCGGCAATGAAAAATGGAAAAGGGAACCGTACAACAATAGCTGACGATAGGGTTATTTGCAAATGCTAGCGAGAAATCTTTTCCAACCGGCAGGGTTTATTTAGGATTTGAAAGTCTACGGACCTAGAATAAGACGTCTGCTAAAAGGCAATGAACGACTGGCAGAAAGGCTGGTAGGTTTTATCTTCATAAACTTGACAGCAAAAATACGTTATAATGCGTCTCAACAACAAAATAGTAAGAAATATACAAATCTAAAAGTTTTAACATTCAGAACACCTCAAGCTAGTGTCAGAAAACTGCAGATGGAAATCTCTCATTAAGCTTACAGTCGAGTTCGAATGAGGAAGGAAGCTCATAAACACAATGTGTAAACAGTGCCTATGCTGTCCATTCAGGCTTGATAATTTCTGCTTGGTGCAGACAAGTCCAGTCGAAATATTGAGCTAACTGAATCTGGTTATTGCCGAAGCTTGTTTCTACTTTATTTCCTATTTTTCATTTTAATTGCACCACACGTTTTAAATCATACTGTTTGGCCACGAGTAATCACGTTTCCATCATCTGCATAACTACAAACATTTGTTTTTCAACACAATATAGATAATACATAACGATCAGATCAATTAAAGAAACACACACACATGCCAACGCCCTAACTCTGTTTCTTTGTCTATCAGTCTGAACCCTTAAACTTCGATATAATAATCCCCTCGCATGACAAGCGGAGTGAACAAAGAGTTTCCACTATATATTACGGCGATAAAAACGCCACCATCTTCCAACGAAGTAGGGAAACACTTGTTCACTCAGCTTGTCACCCGAGAGAATTGTATTTATGGCCAACGTCGGGAATAATTCGTTCTTTAATATTTGTGATTGCGAACGACTTTAATTATTTATAACCTTAATTTAGTTTTAATTTTTGAAAAACATGGGATGGGAAAAAATAATAAAGATCTTATTGGCAGACCGAAGAAAAATTTTCTTGGCATAATCTTCTTACAGATGAAATGAAACCAGTGACGTTTAAAATGTTTACATTTTTATTTGCCGATTTCTACTAAGCTTTTGTAAAAATCAGAAAAAAATCTAATTTCTCGCTGTATTTACGAAACTACTGATCAGTTAATTCATTCTGAACGACTTTCTCCTTATGTTTATAGAAGAGCTAATAGCGATTTCCGTCCGGTTTATATTTTCGCAAAATTACTAAATGAGTAATTTTAACAAATTAAAGGCTACTCCAGACAATTTTTACGACAAAAATTTATATTAATCCTTTCTTACTGAATTTCACGAATCGGAGAGTAAATATGTTGTTAAAATTCACATCAAGCTTTTCAAAATTTATATAAGATTTATAACTCATATCTTTTGTTTGATTTGTATATACCATTTGAAAAGAAATTTCTCAAAATTGGAAGCAAACTCTTTTTAAAAAACATTTTTTACTAGTTTGCTTTATGAATGTATATATATTCTGAATTGAAGTTGATACACTATAAACCAAACTAGCAACTGACCAATTTTAATTTATATTTTCTAGTAATTAAAAATTGACCAATATTCGTGTCTCTATGATTCAACGAAAGTGTGAGCTTTCACTGCGATTACTGAAGTAGAACGTAGGTAGTTTTGAGACTTAAAATCTCTCAGCCCTGCAGCTGACCACAATCATACGTTTAAATGCCCGACTGTCACAAATATTAGTGGAATGACTACCGTTCCTTGCAATGTCTCACGCGAAACCGACAGATATGCTTATGGCACTGGAACAGGATTTTTTATTCTTCTACCTGCTGAGAAAAATTGTTACGGATATACGCATCAGCATGATTTTTTTTTAATGAAACAAACACATGGAAAAATGGAGGAAAGGAACTGACAAGTTGCAGTAAATACATTGCTTGATTAATGTTGCCTAAATACAAGACAGTTGAGTTAAAATCTTGCAGAGGTGGGCTACGTTTCGTGAGAAGCCACGTACCGGGAGATTATTTAAATACCTACTTTCACGTTCGTAGCGACGCGTTCTAAGTTTCTATTCACAGAACTTAGTTTTGTTGCGATGAAAAACTTTTACGGAAGCAGAAGGATGTAATCAGTTTTGATATGGCCTATGTAAAATGAATTCTGTTAAACTCAGGGAAGTTATCAACCACAATGCGAAACATCATCTTGACATATCTGAAATCTTAGTACACATACAATGAAATATCACTGAAAATGAGTCCTAGAAATGTTTGAAAAGAATCATCCGCAGCAATACGGAAGTCAAATAATAGCTTCCTATCAGTGAGAAAACCTTTTTAAACAGGTGATAATGTAGCTTTTTTATCATTACTCAGCTTATAGACGTTATAATATTACTCGCAGTCAGACCCTCCTGCTTTAAATGGAAAGCAAGTTCCGAGTGGTCAAATGCTCTGCGTGAAGTTACAATTTCCTCCTTCAACTATTCTACAAAACCAACTGCAGAGAATAACAGCGCTAACTATAAAAATGTGGATCAGTTTGCAGTGAAGTTCTTGATCGCAGGGTCTCCTTTTCAGCTGACTCATAATTTTCAATATTCGAAATATTAAATCATTTCAGATCCTTACGTAAAATTCGTCCTCATTCATCGCTGTTGTATTTTAGTATTTTGACACTATTTTTTGGTTCAACAGCTTCAGTAATTCGATAAATTACTGGAGACCGTTACTCAGACTTAATGAAACTTGAGATCCACGTATAACCGTTTCTTGTTTGGGAATGTATTTTGTGGTTGTTGTGTTACCGAACTTGCTGGGTGAGTGGTTAACGCTCGAGACTGGCATTCTGAAATTCGCATGTTGGATCACCGGTCCGATTGTCCTGACTTCGGTTTTCCTTGGTTTTCCGAAGTTACTCCAGCGAATGCCGCGACGTGTTTCCCGATTTACCATGGTTGCGATAATTGGCGTTACTTTCCCCAGCGTTCTCCGTGCCCTAATGACCTTGAAATCGACTAGTAGTAAAGCCCTAATCAATTAAAAACATTGTTACGTCTTCACAGTATTGAACTCCATCCTTCTATAGCTGTGATGACAGCAAATTAGTTGATACATAGATTAGATTGGTGAACATAAATCAATAATTTTCTTTCAGTAATAAGCGTGCTACAGGAGACAGTTAAGATCACAGTAACAGATCACCATTAACTGATTTAAGCGATTTGACGGAAATTGTTAGATTTTTATGATCAAGAAGTTTATCCGTTCTGACTATAACTTTGCTCTTAACGTCACTTACTTAGTTGTATACAACAATGACAGTAGAACAATTTCTTCTGATAGGATGCCTGAATAGCATTTTGAATCAGTAACTGCTACGAAAACTAGTTTTATTGTATCGAAACTTTGGCTTGCCTTTCTATCTAAGTTAAAAGTAAGCCGTGGAAGCTGTACTTCTTTTCATGACATCATTGAAATTTTTACCAGTTCTGTTGGCACTGACATTTTGGATGTCCACTTTCAAGTATGTCACGGTCAACAAAATCCATGTTTTGGATTTCAGAGGGTTAACGAAATAATTTCAGGCTAACAGTGGACTAGTTCATACTTGAATACCGTGGCCGGATTCCTTTACAATCCTTGGTAAATAATCTTTTCCGTGACATTTAAAAAATATAACATTCATTTAAAGACTGAATTGGTAAAAATGAACCAGAAAGCATTTGTGTAAGTTTATCGATACGTGCAGCCTCTCCATTATTTTAGCTTCTCAGTTGGTGTATGTTGTGATTTTAGTGATCCACAGTACATTAAACACAAGAAGAACGTAACAGTTCATGAAAATCACTTATGTCCGAGGCTGGAATCGAACCGTCTGCTCCAGGAACTACCCGAGCGCTAACCACCATTCTTCCGGGTCGGCACCCGCGATGCCTACAGTAGCAGCGAATGAGTCCTACCAAGCCCGCAGCAGGGGGGTCAACAACTGTTATACACATATCGGCCAGCATTACGTTTCCTTGTTCCCAGTTTCCTGTGTATTCCTCGAAACTATATGTCTCATAAACAACTGTTACAAAATATAGAAACAATCGTTCATTGTCATTCATTATTGATTAGTATCAGCTTCTAAAATTTTCGCCCTTGTTAAACTTCTGGTTGTATTCTGGGTTACCAGTTGACTGGTAACAATTTCACCCCTCAAATCAGTGCAGGTTCTTTACGGACTACTGTCGGAAGAGTTCACCATAGTATTAACATCAGAATGGAGTGAAATGTTGGCCTACTATAATAACTTCATGTAGCAAAAAGCGTATAAATCGCGAAATAAACTAATGATTTCAAACGTGTCCGCTAGCAATCGAAGCAGTTCGTTAATTACCAAATGTTTTAAATCCACGTCCTTGGATACTTACCAATAACGTTTTCGGTAAGAACATCAAACCAACGTTTCACCTGTCGTTTGAGTTTTAACAGCACCACCCACAGAATATTGCTATAGCTAAAAAGGCGTATTAGATTTTTGTTCTTTGCCTGTTTATGAAACACCACTAAAACCACAAAGGTGACAACAATTTGTGAAAATGTGCCTTCTACTACTGACCCCTCATCATGTTTTGTTTTTGTTTTGAAAAGAGTGTTCATTTCACCTTAAGCAGCTTTCGTTATTAATGGTAGGTGAAAATTAGTTTTTTTGACGCTAAAATACTGTCAACTCAGAATTCGTTGACGACATCTCATGTCACCGACAACAGTCATTTAGTTATAATTTTTTCCGTATGTTTCTAAAATAATTTTAAATGTGGTAATAAGGGAACAACATGTCTTCATAGCACACCGCAAAATTAACTAACTTCAAAAATCTGCAATTATTTGTCAACGCACTCACCTAAAACTATCTTTACATGGCAAATATTGATTTTATCATTAATAGTCAGTTATTTTAAGTGAAAGATGATCGGTATAACGTCTTCCTTTCTTTTGACGCTAGCGTTTCTTCAAAATTAACTTTTTGTTTGAAAATGTTAACTTTTAATGTTCTGTATGGACACGTAATTTCTCTTGAATGTTTTAAAAAACTAAAATGAAGTGCTTTCAATGTCTGCACAACTCTTTTATTAACGAAATACAATCCATATTTTCGTTTCTATAACGAATATATTAAAATATGTTACGTTTTTTTGTGAGGTGGGTGAGTCTCAATTTTGGATATTAACATGAATGTACCACCTACGGGTATAGTACTGTCTTGGTAGATGTGTATAATGGGTTGAATAAGTCCCAGGATGAAATGTAGCGATGTGCAATTCAGGTCGTTCGGATTAATATGAGCATGGTAGTACAAAAGTGCTCAGGATGAAGCAGGAAGAGAGCAGTACAGGCAATTTAGAAATCAAATAAATAGGAAATGCAAAATAGCAAAAGAAAAATGGCTACAAGAAAAATGTGAAGAATTAGAAAAGGAAATGGTCGTAGGAAAAGTAGATGTTGCATATAGAAAGATCAAACAGAATTTTGGAGAAATGAAGAAAAGCGGTATGAACATTAAAGCTGCCGATGGGAAACCTCTTTTAAGCTCAGGAGATAGAGCTAACCGATGGAAGGAATACATTGAGAAACTGTATGATGGGGACGACTTGAACAATAGTGTATTGGAAAAGGAAGGCGATGTCGACATTGATGACTTAGGAGATCCTGTTTTGAGAACAGAATTTAATAAAGCTCGGAATGACTTGAAAGCAAATAAGGCAGTTGGATTTGATGAGATCCCTGCAGAACTTCTTAAATCTCTAGGAGAGGAAGGAATCGAAAGACTATTCAAGCTGATATCAAAAAGTTATGAAACAGGAGAAATTCCAACTGATTTTAATAAAAATATCATCTTCACACTTCCAAAGAAAGCACAAGCTGACAAATGTGAGAATTATCGCACCATTAGTCTAACATCACATGCTTCAAAATTACTGACTAGAATAATATACAGAAGGATGGAAAGGGTAGTAGAAGAGATAGTAGGTGAAGATCAGTTTGGGTTTAGGAAAAATGGCGGTACAAGGGAAGCAATTCTGTCTTTAAGATTAATACTTGAAGGGCGGATCAAGAAAAACAAATATACTTTTATGGCATTAGATGATTTAGAAAAAGCTTTTGATAATGTTAGGTGGGACAAGATGTTCAAAATTTTAAAGAAGTCATGTCTAAAGTATCGAGATAGAAGAATACTCTATAAACTATATAAGAATCAAGTGACTGTAATAAAAGTAGAGAATCACGAGAGACATGCATCGGTTAAAAAGGGTGTGAGACAAGGTATCCCCGTTAATATTCAACTTGTATGTAGAAGAAGCAATGAAGAAAGTCAAAGAAAAATTTCCATGCGGCATAAGTTTTCAGGGAGAAAGAATCAGTATGCTACGATTTGCTAATGACATTGTCTTGTTAGCAGAGAGGGCTGAGGATATTGGGAAGTTATTGAATGGCATGAACAAAATATTGAAAGAAGATTTTGGACTGAATATAAATCAAAGTAAGACAAAAGTGATGAAATGTAGCAGAAATGATACCAATAGTAGCAGATTAAATATAAAAATAGGATTGGATGCTATAGGAGAAATATTGATCTAGGAGTTAGAAAGAACTTTTTAAAACTCTATGTGTGGAGCACAGCACTTTACGGTAGCGAAACATGGACTTTAGGAATACCGGAAAGAAAGAAACTTGAAGCATTTGAAATGTGGTGCTACAGAAGAATGCTAAAAATTAGGTGGACAGACAAAGTAAGAAATGAACGAGTTTTGGAAATGATGGGTGAGAAAAGAAGTTTATGGAAGAAGCTTACAGGAAGAAGAGACAGGCTTTTAGGTCATATTTTGAGACATGCTGGATTGGTTAATTTGTTAGTAGAGGGAACAGTCGAAGGTAAGTATAGAGGTAGACAGAGATTAGAATATATGAAGCAGATAATTGAGGACGTGGGTTGTAAGGGGTATGTAGAAACGAAAAGGTTAGCACAAGATAGGAAGGGATGGAGGATTGCGTCAAACCAGTCTAAAGACTGACGACAGCAAAAAAAAAAAAAAAAAAAAAAAAAAAAAAAAAAAAAAAAAAAAAAAAAAAAAACATTACCACAAAAGGGACATACTAAAAACTTCACCAATCAAACGATCGCTGCCACCCTCGATAATAGCGAAGAAAATGCTCGCAGCGATTATCGCCGCTCTCATCGCTGCTCTGCTACTATGCGTTGCTCTACGCGCTGCTCCAGTATAAACACCTCCATTGTCGACAATGTTTCACTTTTCTTCGCTTCGCTAGTATCGTCGCTCTCATCGTTTATCGCAGCTCCAACATAAACGCACCCTTCTATGGCCTCTCATTCGGGAGGACGCGGGTTCGAATCCCCGTCCGGGCATCCAGATTTGATATTTCCATGGTTTCCCCAAATCACTCCAGGCGAATGTAGGGATGGTTCCTTCAAAAGGCCAAGGCCGAATTCCTTCCCGTTACTAGCCCCGAGTCCTTTCCCGCCTCCAATGACCGCGACGTCGACTAGGCGTAAAACCACAAGCAGAGGCCACAAGCACGTGTTACTTAGAATAAAGCAGATACTACCTTGTATTTAATATTTACAAATATGAATAACTTTGGTATGCACAGAACACAAATGTCTGGCCTTTTTTCGTGCAGCAGTAGCAGCGAGCTGAAGGTGATGGGTGGTGAAGCCACCAAGATGGGCGAATCGCAGCAGGGGCTGTCCCAGGACACCGACCACGTGATCGCCTCGCATCCCACGTCGTAAGTTGCAAACATTTCATTTCTCATTTTGACTTACTTTTCATATTATGTTGGGATTCAGACTGCAGGGCCGTTTATTACACTAACGAAATACATCACGGTATGATCTGTTTTATTAACACGCCTAGAGTTGGTGAAATGGGTTATATGGTATTGACTCTGTTTATTATGAAATAACATATTTTTTCCGGTATTCCCTAAGATCACTGGGTAGATAGAATAACTCGTAGAACTTTCTAGTCGAAGACAGATTAACTCCAGTACAGCGCAGACAAACCTCCAACACTACAGTATGTCTGACGTTCGGAAATCAGTCTTAATTGTAACAGAAATGAAGATCTCTTACGCAAAGGTCTTCAGTGAATGTACTAAATTTAAATATCGGTCGTCAGTGAATGTACCAAATTTAAATATCGGTCGCCAGCGATGTTACCTACCATTGATACGACTAATCAGTCACTAAGTTACGAACTGAGTGTAAATTATCTCAAAATAATTGATACAGAACATTCCACAACAGTAATAAGAATTCATAAAATTATTTTCGTATTGATGAAACAGAATTAATTATTTACAAGTAGATACAATGTTATCAGTGAAATTCAAAGAAATAACGCTGAATGCTTTTCGGGGTATAACTGCTATGAATGGTATTGAATAGTAGTCCTAACTGTTTGGTAATAAAAACAGGACAGAAAGGTTGTATGTAAATTAAGGTAATTTTAGTACAGTTTTTTCTCTTGTAAATAATATTTGTGCCCTACATTTACAAATATGGTGTTGAAAACTGGATAAAAATTCTAAATATAATTGACGTTAATAACAATACATACTTTGGACCAGCCTTGCTGCTAGTGTCAGGAGTTTATAATCACTGTCTTCCGACAACCCAACTAACAGTATCCTTAAAGATGAAAATGAACTGAATTTGTTCACATAGAGCTTTATTTCAGGTTTTTTAATCATAACACAAGGGTTTTTTTTAAAAAAAAAAAAAAAAAATTCACCGTGACAAATTACCTATGATCGGACAGATTGCTGAAATCTGTTCTCACTGTATACAGATCTGAGCAGAGATTATGAAACTACTATTGCACCTACCGAAATTGTATCAGTGTGTCTACAGTTCATAAATTTGTCATGTATTTCGTATGCTATGTTAGTTGTTTAATACATCAAATGCAATGCATAAGCATATGTCAGCATTTGCATTTCATCTTTATATTTATGTGCATGGTGTGTGTTTCTACACTGATCGCAAGTGTTAAACTGTAACACGAACAGAATTCCGATACAAATTGTAAAATGAAATGACCTGTTTCGTAATTCTTCCACTGACCCGTGGTTTAGGTCACGTCTAAGTTAAATTAACTATCATATGAGAAGAAAGTATTCTGAACCAATTTGCAACGCCTCAATTGGTCAAGTAAGAATCACAAAGCGTATTTTTTTTAAAAAAAATAACAATCTGAAAATAAGATTGTCCCAGATGTCTGTGCAATGAACTGACATCTGCGTTGATTGTGCGAAATGCTTAATTGGTCAGCTTATGTTGTGCAATCAATTGCAACACTTCCATTGAACATCTATACTTCTTGAGAATTAAATCACAGAACAAGGAGTCTTAGACAATTAAACTTACGATCAGCCCATCTCAGCTGCATAGAACCTATACCGCTTGTTTTTTGTTTACTTGTATTACGTGTGACGATGACATATCATAAAAAAAGTTATCTACATTAACAGAGTACTTGAATGTATGGCTAAGAAATCCGCACGCTATTAGTTTACCTGAAATGAAACAACCCTCATATAACAGTATCACAAAGGGAGTAAGAAATGTGTGGGGCAAAAAATATTTTCCTAGGCTTATTGGTGTGAATGACAAACGAAAACGTAATTCTGAGGCAGCAAACAGAGCTCATCAACTCACCAGATCAACCGAGACCACTTGATCCATGAATGCTGAGCGTATGGTATTGGCACTCATCTCTTGGTGATTGATAGCCTGTACGTGTAGCGTTAATTGCGCAAAAACACAGCGGTAAACAATCGCCTGTTCCAGAGCATATTCAGGTCACAGATGCCAGAAATTTGATAGGGAGAAATAGTCTTTTTTTATTATAGGTGGTATGGTTTAAAAAACAGCAGGGGAAAATGTGTTTCTGATCTTATTAGGACACGCATTAGAATTCTAGATATGTATTATTCTGTTTTTTAGACCATGTGTTATCTGCATTTCCTATTGAGACCTGTGGTCAACATAAAATGATATTTCTAAACTAACCGTCTTATCACTGTCAGTCTGCATTGTTACTCGATGTGCACATTGCAGTAATCATACACTTCGTTCGTTTTAATATCGGTATATTCGCTAACCGATGTAAGGAATACATTGAGAAACTGTGTGATAGGGACGACTTGAACAATAGCATAATAGAAAAGGAAGGCGATGTCGACACCGATGACTTAGGGAATTTGATATAGCTCTCAATGACTTGAAAGCAAATAAGGTAGTTGGACTTAATGATATCCTTGCAGAACTTTTTAAATCCCTAGGAGAAGAAGGAATCAAAAAATTAATCAAACTGACATCAAAAAGTTATGTAATCGGAGAAATTCCAACTGATTTTAATTTTAAAAAATCATCTTCATACTGCCGAAGAAAACACAAGCGAAAAATGTGAGAATTATAGCACCATTAGTCTAACATCACATGCTTCAAAATTACTGACCAGAATAATATAATCAAAATGTAAACAAAAGTCGAAGAGATAGTAGTTGAAGATCAATTTCGGTTTAGGAAAAAACGCGCTACAAGGGAAGCAATTCTGGCTTTAAGATTAATACTTGAAGGGCGTATCAAGAAAAATAAAGATACTTTTATGGCGTTTGTTGGTTTAGAAAAAGCTTTTGATAATTTTAGATGGGACAAGATGTTCAAAATTTTTTAAGAAGTCAGGTCTATAATATCGAGATAGAAGAATACTTTATAAACTATGTAAGAATCAAGTGGCTATAATAAAAATAGAGAATCATGAGAGACATGCATCAGTTAAAAAGGGTGTGTGACAAGGTTGTAATCTATCCCCGTTATATTCAACTTGCATGTAGAGGAAGCAATAAAGGAAGTAGAAGAAAAATTTTCATGTGGCGTAAGTGTTCAAGGAGAAAAAATCAGTAGGCTATTATTTGCTGATGACATTGTCTTTTTAGCAGAACAGATCGGGAATATTGAGAAGTTATTGAACTGCATCAAAAAAAATACAGAAGAATGATTTTGGACTAATTATTAATCGAAGCAAATAAGTGATGAAATGTAGCAGAAATGATACCAAATAAAAATAGGATCGGATGTGATAGGAGAAGTATAAGAATTCTGCTTCTTCGAAAGAAATATTACAACCAATGGCCGAAGCAGGAATGATATTAAAAGCAGAATAGCTCTAGCGAATAGGGCTTTCATGAGAAAGATAAATCTTTTAGTTTCAAATATTGATTGAGGATTTAGAAAAAACTTTTTAAAACTCTTCGTGTTAAGCACAACAGTTTATGGTAGCGAAGCATGGACTTTAAGAATATCGGAAAGAAAGAAAATTGAAGCATTTGAAATTTGGTGCTACAGAAGAATGATGAACATTAAGTGGACAGACGAAGCACGAAATGAACAAGTTTTGGAAATGATGGGTGGGAAAAGAAGTTTGTGGGAGAGGATTACGGAAAGGAGAGACAGGCTGGTTATTTTGTTAGTGGATGGAAGAGTCGAAGGTAAGAACTGTAGAGGAAGACGGAGATTAGAATATATGATGCAGATCGTTGAGAACTTGGGTTGTAAGGGGTATGTAGAGATGAAGAGGTTAGCACAGGATAGGTAGGGATGGAGAATTGCATCAGACCAGACGAAAGACTGATGACAAAAAAAAAATTAATCGCGAAACGATTATAGATCGTATGTTAATCAGATCAGTAGTGGGATATGTAGGTAACATCGCCAAATTTACTATTGATGAGGACTGCGCTATTTTATGGTTTATCCCTTGAAGGTACGTGGAGACTCTCATCCACCTGTTGAAAGGGAACATTGGCTCTGGCATGTTCGCCATGGGAGACGCCTTCAGGAACGCCGGCCTAGCTCTGGGAACCGTCGCCACGGTGGTACTCGGCTTCATCTGTGTACACAGCATGCACCTGCTGGTGAGTATCAACATACGCCAACTAAAAGCACTAAACTTCTGTTAAAACTTTGCTACAAGAGGAAAACTCAATTATATGATTATTAACGATACCTCGCAGGAAAGTATAATTACATCTTGTACTTCACATGCAGGAAATCATTAAATGAATTGCTTCCCAGTGTTTTCAATGTAATGTTTTGTCACAACGAATTCTTCCTTGACGGTCCCTCACTACCTTTCATCGCCCGCTTGCTTTCCACATACAAAACATTGTTCATATTATGGTTTGTATACTTAAAATATTCTAAATTTCATTCTTATCAGAATTCAGTTGAAATAAAAAGTACTTCAGTATTCGCCAGTTCTCAAGTTTCCTTTAGCTCTAACATAATAACTCTTAAAATACGATATGTTGCAGTAGGGTAGTAACATTCTGACGGGAATCTACTAGTATGTAAGGTAGACAATATTTTTTACAGTACTTTCTTTGCGGTATTTGACACATTCACCTCTCAGTATTTACAAAAGTATTTGCTTATACCTTCGGCAGTGTCTAGTCCTGGTCATATTCGTATGTACCTCAATGATACCTTTTAGTTTCATTTTTTAGATCCAGTTACTAAGAAAATTTTTATAATTTTATGATAAATTACACTCTTTTTTTAAGAAACTGAGTTATAATGTATATACGTTAAATTAAAAAAAATTACCGAATATTTTATCTTATTATGGAATTCACTTCACACATAACAGATTTTTATATATAATTAAATTTGCCAATTTTCATACTTGAATATTAACAGTTACGCATTTTTGAATGTGAAATCATTTGAGATATTGATACTGATGCAAGTACGATTTCCTCGTTCGTAAGTTAGATCAACTGTCCCATTCACGCCTTTATTTCGAATCATTCCTTTTATTTTCTGTGTGTATGGGTAAAAATGTTTCGTCTTCACAATTCTTTAATAAGTTGACGCCATTTTTGGAAGAATAACTAACAACTTAAATCTTTTGCAACCAATGCTACACAGTTCCGCTATCTTCACTTTTTTGAACAAACTAACGTCGCTTTCTAGAAGGACAAAGAACAATTTTACTATTTTCAAAGCTCTGCTGAACCATAAAAATTAAACTGGCCCTGCCCATAACACTACAAACTCATCAATAGTTTTAAATACAAATCTATCATTTCAGCCTCAGACGATATGTTGAACCCTTAAAAATACTCATAGACTTGTCGACGAAGGAAGTGAATACTTCACCTGTGCACATGGCTCACTGTATTTCACTGACCACTATTACCAGCGAAGCGTCAAATTGTCAGACTTTTGGACTGACCCACTCACCCAACTGCTTCTCCAGTAAGAACATTTCTTCCTTCAAACACTATATCAAAAGCAGCTGTACACGGACTCACTCCTCGATACTTTTCAGCGATCGTCCGCCATTTTATCTGACGACCAATATTTATAGGTTCTCAAAATCTCTCCCCTGATCACGTGGGCATTTCCCCGTCCAGTGTTTGGTCAGCGAGGTAGAAGACGTGATGATAGAAATTCCTAGTAACCAGATTGAATACTAAAGACATGGGTTAACATCCCAAACCACGGCTCAGCTCGTGTAAAGCGAGTTCATGTGACACAGTTCACATGATTCGTCCGTCGGCACAAGTGCTAAACTTGGCGGCCACGTTAGGGGGCGTCCATAAATTAAGTGAGGTTTTTTCCCCCTAGAAATCGATCTCGCAAGTTTTTGAGACCTTTACACCCCCATTTTTCGACGAAATACCCCCCTAAAATCGACATTCGCGTCATTTGTAGACCTTTTTTTTTAGCTCCATAGTCCAAATTTTTTTTCAAAAACCTCACGTGAGGTTTCCGTTGATCCCCCCCCCCCGCCCCCTCGGTGATATTTCGCCGGACTACCCCTCCCCCATTTACCTCACGTAATTTATGGACGCCCCCTTATGGGGCGTCCTGTGACATGGGGGGGGGGGAGGGTGTCCGGCGAAATCTCACGAATCCTCACCAAGGAGAAAAGGGGATAGGGGGGGTCAACGAAAAACTCACATAAGGATTCAAAATTCTTGAAGGATAGTAGAGCCTAAAAAAAAAACGTCTCAAAAAATTACGAGGCCGATTAGCAGGGGGTGGGGGGGTGTCTCCGTCATAATCTCATGTCATTTCAGGGTGGAGGTTCCGACCAAATCTCACCAGAGGAAGGGGATGGGGTAGTCCGGAAATCCAGAAAAACATCTCACGTAATTAATGGACTCCCCTTACTACCTTTAAAGAGAAACGGCCTGAAAGAGTAATTCAATCTATATTTTAAAAAAAATGTCACGACAATGCGTCACACGCGTTACCTGTCACTGTTATCTTTATGCAATATAATGCTAACGAAGCTGCGGAAAGCAACTCTAAACCATCCCACTCAAATTTGAAGGGTAACTAACCACACCTAGAAGATCGGTCATTAGTCATTACATATCGCACACAGTCTGAATCCATAGTTAGATCTGTTCAGTTCGTAATTATATATATATATATGCAACCCAGAATATGAGATTCGCTACTTCAGTGAGGATTTTCGAGTTTGACAGCGGTGTAACTGCATGTAAGTTACACCTCCTAACATCGAGCTGATAAGCCGGTGCTTGGGCTTACAAACAGTGGAATGGGTCTCATCAGCAGTGGGTCTTATTCTAATGAGCGGAGCTCTTTGGCTTCTACGTCACGGTTTTACCTTTCAAGCAGCTCTGTCAAAGGCTTTAATGGTCGTGTTGTGTTAGTGGAGGTCGCTTGTTGTGCTTTGCGAAACGTGAGGCCCGTCACTCAAGCACTGTGTTTATTCATTCTGTCGTGACCGCCGTGTATTTTAGGTTGGAAAGGAGCTACATCAAATCGAAAGCCCAATACCATACTCACAATGGCAGATAAGCTAACCCTTTACTCTTAAGACTTCTATAACGTGCCGTAATGCATTCCTCAAACATGCTGTACGTTTCCAGCATCAGATCGAATGGGGGGGGGGGGGGTGAGCGGTTAAAGCTTTGGCCTCACATTCGGCAGCATGCCGGTTCGATTCCCCGTCCGGGCATCCAGATTTGGGTTTTCCATGAATTCCCCAAATAACTACAACAAAATGCCGGGATGATGCTTTTATAAGGCCAGGGCCAAATTCCTTTCTGTTCCTTGTCCCTTGTTCTTTCTCACCTGTAATGACCTCGACGTCGACAAGGCATAAAGCCATAAGCCAACGTCAGTATTATGGTAAACTGAAACAAAAACATCGAAATGAAAATCATGTGATAGCTACATTTAGAAATTTTTATATATTTCTTTTGCTAAATGAGGTAAACGGACACTAAATTTTCGTATCTTCAGTATAATAACAAATTTTTTATTGTATTAACAGTGTCTGCCCACAAATTTCACCTTTTTAGTTTTATAACTAACAACAGCGTGTAAATATTTGCCTATTGTTGTATACTCGCACATTCAGAAAAATGTTTATTAAGACTGTCTGTAGCATGTTACATCACTTTTCTTACTGGAGGGGAATGAAAACATAAAAATAATTATTTTTCTTGATAAGAAAGAATATTCTGCATGAAACATTTGTCCTGACTTGGTTTGAATTTGTTTCTTTCTCGGCGACGTGGAGTTCATTGGAGACGGGAAAGGACTGTCACAAGGTAGAGTGATTTCGGTAAATTGCGGAAAACCGAAATCTGGATGGTAGAATGGATATTTGAACAGGCGTCCTCCTGAATGCGAGGCCAGTTGTTACTGTTTTGTGGTTTAAGTCGCAAAGTGAGTCTGGAACGCACTTAATTTTTTGCTATCTTTGAAGAAGTAAACGAAATTGTAAAGCGTTGGTGTTATGTACAGAGGTGGATGAATGATAAAACGCCTCAAATCTCCAATTCCCAAAACCGGGTCGTTCGTGGTTCCTGCGATGGTTGGTTGATGTGTTTACTGACAACCCAATGGTGGCCAGTGTTTGGATTTATAAGAGAAGAAACCAGAATATATATCATCGTGAAGACGACAGTCACATATGATCTCGGTTGTCGTCGACAGTACTCTCACTGTAGTTACCCTTTTGTACGCAGCTGCGCCGGATGTATGGCTGGACAGCAATTCGACATTCCGAGCGCGCTTCACCGCCGCAGTGGACCTCCAACGGTTTCGCCAGCGGAAGTGTCCGCATGTTGGATTACAGTCGCCAATTAGGTCATCACTGACCATCAACTGGTTAATTTCCGGTATGACGTGCGGAACGTCCTTCACTGCTGCAAACTATGTGTCGCAGTCATGGATCGCTAAAGTTTATCAGGGAGTACAAGCAGAACCAATGCTCCGAAACATAGAAACACAACTCGTTTTGTTGACCCGGAAATAAATTTTTGATGGGCTCATTAAAATTGTATATCCAGGCCACTAGATTTGAATAAGAAGACCTTAATTGCATTCAATGAGGTTATGTTAATGAACTGTCCTTCCTTTTTTTCGCCTTGGTACAGTCAATTGCTGACTTCTCCCAGTGGTTAAGGTCGTAATGCTGTGTCCAGAGCGGGAGTTGGTTTGGGTTCCGTTGGAGGAAGGAATATTATTATTCATAGGGGCGGAGCAGCACAATTTTACTTGCAAATCACCAGATTCTACATAAAAATTATGTGATAGAATCGAAACGTGTCCTTAATGGATAGTAAATACTATTGCTTATTTGTCCCTTGGATGGGAAAGTTAAACCTAGCATCCCCCTTTGCGTCTATCGACAAAATTTGGTCATGAAAATTGGAATCGAATGTCACACTATACTTTGTTTTATCTTTATACTACACATTCACACTTCTCTCTGTGCAATCATTTACAGACATAAAAAATGAGTAAAGCTTTTCCAATATCATGGGCGCAATATGAACGAATCAATCGTCCTGCTATAAAACTCCCAATATTGGACTCACAATAAGAAAGGGAAGAGAAGAACAGCTACACTGTCATCAAACTTAAGGTGAGATGGAAGCAGTCAATATTGAGTTGATGCTGTCTTTAACATCTTGCTACCTGCCATATCTACGAGTTCTCGCCAACGTTTTCTTTAGAACGGAAGATTTTAAAATCGATACGGGTGGAACACCCAACGACGAGAAGAAATCTGTACGAATAAGTCTCAGGAGTTAAATTTTCTCCTGCCTGAGAAATTTAAGAGAGTCCGCTTTCACTGTTTGTCATAACGTAAGAAAACAAAAGCTGTTTTCCCCTTACAGTCGAAACGTTAGCGATGACTATAAACCATAACTTATTCAGTTCACATATACTGTTGAACCGCTATCACAAATTTTTCGCAGACATCATGAAGCTAGTCCCCTTACTGTTCCTGTCGTCGCTTTTATGCAGGAATCCTATTTCCAATATTTTGGTCATTTATTATTATTAATCATTATTGCCCTTGAGGACAGTATTTAAACTCAAATTATTCATGATTATTCAGTTTTTGTTTGTATTTGTCTTCTTCTTCTTCTCTTTCTAAATCCTCTTCATACGCTCACTGTGTTCCTGTTTCCTTTGCTCAGTCCATTTTGTTCCTGTTTTCTTCTGTATTTTAAATTTTGAGTTCATAATTTTGTTCCTGAATTGTCCCCTTTCCCGTGTCATTTCCTTGCTGATACCTGCGTGATTCAAGTCCTCTTCTATTTCCTGGAACTAATTGGTTTTCCTGAGTGAACCATTTACCACATCAAAGATCCTCTTTGTGAGTCTAGTGCTGTTCATTCGCTGTAAATGTCCATAGAATTGTAATCTACGTCTTCTGATCATATCTGTCAATCTATCTGTATGTTCGTATAGTTCTTTCGTTGGTCTTTTCATCCATATACCGTCTTTATATATTGCTCCAAAAAATTTTCTAAGGATTTTGCGTTCATATTTTTCCGCTTCTGTTATGCCTGAAGCCCCAATCGTTGTTGTTTCTGATGCATATAATGCTTCTGGCAGTACCACTGTTTTGTAACGTCTGAGTTTGGCCTGTCTTGATATATTTCTTTTGTTATAATATGACCATGTGAGTCTATAAGCCTTCTGAAGCTTTTCTGATCTTTCTGAATTTGATAGCTTGTTAGATCCTCCTACTTGTATGTATTTCCCTAGATATTTGAATTTCTCAGCTCTTTTTATGTTTCCAAATTTTGTGTATATTGTTTGTACATTGTTGTTTTGTTTCTCCATGTACTGCGTTTTCTCATACGAAATTTGTAGCCCTGTTTTGGCGGCAATTTGATGTAGCTGTTCCAATGCATCTTGTGCTTCCTGCCTATTGTTGCTGAGAATTTGCTGAGATTTTGGTCATTTGCTATATAGCATCGTTTTTTGTTTAATTATGTCGCAGTGCATGGACTATTCGTTAAGTTCATGTTCTTTCTATTGACTTTTACTTTCAAGATCCGATTATTAACCAGTAATCTTTTCGAATTTTTCAAACTATAAAGACTAATTTTATGGCTTTTAAAAAAAATTAATACAAATAATTAATTATTACTTTAATCATTGCGTCTATTTGGACAGATTTCGTTTTTAAAGGCAAAAGATGATAATCTCAAAGAAAGCAATCGATTTAGCAGTGTGAAATGAAAAGTTGAGCCAAAACGTAAGGGATACTAAAGAATGTTGCTGCTGCTCCCGCAACATAAATCAAATTAGACAACACCGGCAACGTAATGTCTAGCACGCTATTCCTGCAAGGTAACAGTTGTCATTTAAGATGAGGCCAAGGTCATGGATGTCCTCAGCGTGGTATGAAGACGCTTACTACTATTATGATGGACGTTATGAGCACTTGAAGTTGAATGAATGCAACAAAGGCCGGATGCCATTTTTAGATAAGTCGAAACTAGCTTCAATTGTGCGCATGTTTGTAGTAAAAAGCCTCGAATCCATGATATCTCGTATTTATAACGTAGGCAGTTACACGTCGTATTGCGCTTTGAAACATGTCTGCTAGTAAGTACGCAGAATTTTTCTCCACATTCTGTGGACTGTGATATTGCGCCACGTGATTTAGATTAAGTCCAGTTATGAGCTCGGTGAACAGTTCTTTGCATGCTTCTTCTATAGGGTAAGAGATTGGTTCTCTGTAATTAATAGTGCCAGTTTTAAAGACATTTCCCATATGACAAAAACATATTGAAACCTTATTGTTGTACCCTGTATCTTCTGTACTATTATAAATTCGTAAGCACGCTGCGTGTTTCTGAGAGGTATTAAGCAAAAACTACTGCCTCAATTTGTTTGGAGTTTTCAAATTTATAGAGCAAATGGTCCGGATAAAAATCTGCGGAAACAGCTAATGACTTATACGTATGCTCCAAGGGACGGAGACATGAATTGAAATCATTTATAGATGGAAAATTATAAGCCATGGATCATACTGCATTTGAGATGTTCACTCCTTTGACAAAAACATCACACAAATTAACTTAGGATTATGTTTAATATTTGACTTTTAATATTTAATTTTTCAACTTTTTGTAGTGCAGTAAATAAACGGAATACCTAAATCAAACGTAATAAGCATTACTTATATTTAACTTACTGTGAACACCATGTACTCAAAAAGGTAGAACAAAGATGAATATATTAATCTTTGATGTTTATATTGCAGTTGTCTTTGGTTATATTTACTAGGTTTTCTGAATTTGGATAAATTTAATTAAACGAAATTCGTTATTCAAACTACTAACTATTATATCAACTCTTCAATAAGAGTAACAGAATTGTAATATTTACGGTAAGTAACGTTGATTTAATTACGATGGAGCGCTTGCTCCGGTGTCAATTTCCGTACACATCCATCTTTCTCCTTTCCTTTTCACGCTTACTTTTTGCCTCTATTAATTACAACTTTAAATTGTTTTAGCGTTTTTGGTAAATTATTCATCATTTCTCTCGGTAATTTATTCATCATTTCTCTTCGTACTTTATTCCAATCCCTGAACCCCTTACCTACGAAAGAATATCTTCCCACAACTTATGCTTAAAATCGATTGTTTTATGCTTAATGCAGATACTAAACGGTTTTCACGATAACCGTGTCGCCGCACTTTTATAGCGAATAATGATAGACAATTCGAAAGTAAAGAATAAAATTTTGTTAAATATCGCTTACCTGTAGTTCTCAACATACCGGAAGTAAAAAATCATTACATGATATCCTTGTGCCTTTGGTGATGTTTTAATGTGGTCCAGGCCGCAATTCAACCTAAGCACAAGCGCTAAGGATAAAACAACAGTAAACTTTACATCGCGTCGCAGTCACTGTATTATTGCGCTTGTTTTAGTCCTGTTGCAGTTCAAACTAAAGGTGTGTTATGAAAGTAATTGTTGAAATGTAGTCTTCACGGGTTTTCCGCCGTATGTTGTTGAAATGCGACAGCAGGTCTGGTTCTCCCGGCACTACATCCAACCTGAAGATGGCGGCAGAGTCAGCCACCGAAAGCTCGTTGTCGCATTTCAACAACACACGGCGGAAAACCCGTGAATACTACATTTCATCTATACGCCGTGAAAGCCTTCGATCTCAAAGTAGTTGTTATTTATGCTAGGCGTGATTTTAATCCTGATATATAAGATTTTGTCATCAGCCAAAGTGTATTTAGCGATTCATTTCATGTGTTTATGTGTATCTGTATCGTTTGATTTTGTAGCGGTAATATCAATAGATTGTGGTTAGGTTCAAATGCAGCCTAGACCAGAATGTTCTTGCAACAACATAAGGCATAATGAATTCAATTGTTGTTAGTAATTAATAAACTGCTTTAATGAGCACCATGTTAGCGATGACGTGTATCATGATGTAAATTACTCCCAAAAATAAAACACCCGTTATGCATGTCTAGCCTGTTGTTTCCTTGTGTCTTTGGAGACATATTTTTTTTTTCTGATTCAGGTCGCATTTCAGTCTAACCACTTAAATTCTGAGATACGATGAAGAAAAATTACTCAGAATGTGGATAGTGAAGTGGGAGCGTTTTTTACTTGGGTTTTAATTAGTTTTATTCCTATTGCCAATTGAAGTTTTGAATTTAAATAATTTCATATTTGGACTAGATTTTGATGAGTAGGGAGATTTAACAAAATATTTACGTAAATTAACATATATTGACAACTGACACGTAAAATGACCCCGGACGTGGTGCATTTAAAATTACTTCAATAAACAATAAAAATTAGTTTACAACCAGACACGAACGCTCTACAGTACTGGGGTCGAATCGTTATATCACAAAAATGATCTAGAACACACAACATATTTCTGGAATAACAAATTTTCAAATGATTGCAAAAAATTCAATATTAACAAAGGTTTATAAACGTTTCTCGGGAAACAAACCGAGTAATATTGTTATTAATGCACAATATTTCGGCGACTTTATTCTCCGATTTCGAAGCGACTAAGGTGTTGACACATGCGAGAGGCTTCTGGGACAGCGTCATTAAAGAAGCATTTGAAATTCGCCTCGCGTCTGATTTGGTAAACAGAGATTGTGGATTCCAGATAAGTGATGCATGGATTCCTGTAATTGAGGCTGCTCATCACCAACGCTCTGCTTTTTGTGTTCCGCGGGCGTCAAATGACATCTGAGATGCTGCTAGGCAACATAACAACATCTGTCGTTGCCATGCCAGTTTACAAACAACACGCTCAAGGCTGACTTCAAGGCAGACTTCAAGACTTGTAACTGCACCTGAAGATGGTGGCGGAGAATAAAGTCGCCGAAATATTGTGCATTAATATCAATATTACTCGGTTTGTTTCCCGAGAAACGTTTATAAATAAACAACGCCGAGAAAAATTAAATTCATTTATTTATTTATTTATTTTTTTTTTTTTTTTTTTTTTGCTGTCGTCAGTCTTTAGACTGGTTTGATGCAATCCTCCATCCCTTCCTATCCTGTGCTAACCTCTTCATTTCTACATACCCCTTACAACCCACGTCCTCAATTATCTGCTTCATATATTCTAATCTCTGTCTACCTCTACAGTTCTTACCTTCAACTGTTCCCTCCACTAACAAATTAACCAATCCAGCATGTCTCAAAATATGACCTACCAGCCTGTCTCTTCTTCCTGTAAGCTTCTTCCATAAACTTCTTTTCTCACCCATCATTTCCAAAACTCGTTCATTTCTTACTTTGTCTGTCCACCTAATTTTCAGCATTCTTCTGTAGCACCACATTTCAAATGCTTCAAGTTTCTTTCTTTCCGGTATTCCTAAAGTCCATGTTTCGCTACCGTAAAGTGCTGTGCTCCACACATAGAGTTTTAAGAAGTTCTTTCTAATTCCTAGATCAATATTTGAAACTAAAAGGTTTCTCTTTTTCATGAAGGCTCTTTTTGCTAGTGCTATTCTGCTTTTAACATCATTCCTGCTTCGGCCATCGGTTGTAATTTTGCTTCCCAAGTAACAGAACTCACTCACTTCTCCTATTGCATCAGATCCTATTTTTATATTTAATCTGCTAGTATTGGTATCATTTCTGCTACATTTCATCACTTTTGTTTTACTTTGATTTATATTCAGTCCAAAATCTTCCTTCAGTATTTTGTTCATGCCATTCAATAACTTCTCAATATCCTCAGCCCTCTCTGCTAATAAGACAATGTCGTCAGCAAATCGTAGCATACTGATTTTTTCTCCCTGAAAACTTATGCCACATGGAAATTTTTCTTTGACTTTCTTCATTGCTTCTTCTACATACAAGTTGAATATTAACGGGGATAGACTACAACCTTGTCTCACACCCTTTTTAACTGATGCATGTCTCTCGTGATTCTCTACTTTTATTACAGCCACTTGATTCTTATATAGTTTATAGAGTATTCTTCTATCTCGATACTTTAGACCTGACTTCTTTAAAATTTTGAACATCTTGTCCCACCTAACATTATCAAAAGCTTTTTCTAAATCAACAAATGCCATAAAAGTATCTTTGTTTTTCTTGATCCGCCCTTCAAGTATTAATCTTAAAGACAGAATTGCTTCCCTTGTACCGCGATTTTTCCTAAACCCAAACTGATCTTCACCTACTATCTCTTCTACTACCCTTTCCATCCTTCTGTATATTATTCTGGTCAGTAATTTTGAAGCATGTGATGTTAGACTAATGGTGCGATAATTCTCACATTTGTCGGCTTGTGCTTTCTTTGGAAGTGTGAAGATGATATTTTTATTAAAATCAGTTGGAATTTCTCCTGTTTCATAACTTTTTGATATCAGCTTGAATAATCTTTCGATTCCTTCCTCTCCTAGAGATTTAAGAAGTTCTGCAGGGATCTCATCAATTCCAACTGCCTTATTTGCTTTCAAGTCATTCAGAGCTTTATTAAATTCTGTCCTCAAAACAGGATCTCCTAAGTCATCAATGTCGACATCGCCTTCCTTTTCCAATACACTATTGTTCAAGTCGTCCCCATCATACAGTTTCTCAATGTATTCCTTCCATCGGTTAGCTCTATCTTCTGAGCTTAAAAGAGGTTTCCCATCGGCAGCTTTAATGTTCATACCTCTTTTCTTCATTTCTCCAAAATTCTGTTTGATCTTTCTATATGCAACATCTACTTTTCCTACGACCATTTCCTTTTCTACTTCTTCACACTTTTCTTGTAGCCATTTTTCTTTTGCTATTTTGCATTTCCTATTTATTTGATTTCTAAATTGCCTGTACTGCTCTCTTCCTGCTTCATCCTGAGCATTTTTGTACCTTCTCCTCTGATCCATCAGCTGCAAAATTTCTTCTGTGATCCAAGGTTTTCGGGCAGCTTGTTCCCTAAAGCCTAAGGTTTCTTTGCCAGCTTTCATTATTTCGGTCTTTAATGCATTCCATTCGTCCTCGGTTGAGCTCCTTTCACAGTTAATTCTTAGACCTAAGTCTACCATTTCTGCAAATTTTTCTCTTGTGCTAGATTGTTTCAGTTTATTCACTTCCAGTCTGTTCTGCTTATACTGCTTCCTTATTCGCTTGAATTTCAGCCTGCACTTCATTACTATCAAATTATGGTCCGAGTCTATGTCTGCTCCTGGGTACGCTTTACAGTCTAGAACTTGATTCCTGAATCTCTGTTTGACCATGATATAATCTAGCTGATATCTGCCTGTATCCCCAGGACGTTTCCAGGTGTATATTCTTCTTGCATGGTTCTTAAACAGTGTGTTCGCCACTACTAGCTTATATCTTTCACAAAATTCTAGCAACCTGCTTCCTCGCTCATTTCTTTCTCCTAGACCAAAACTTCCTACAGTATTCCCCTCTTTTCCTTCTCCCACTATTGCATTCCAATCACCCATGATTATTAGATTTTCCTCCCCTTTCACATATTGGATTAATTCTTCAATTTCAGCGTATATTTTTTCTATTTCTTCGTCATCTTCCTGTGACGTTGGCATATATACTTGTACTAATGTGGTTGGGACGGGCTTAGTTTCTAACCTCATCAAAATAATCCTGTCACTAAATTGTTCATAATAACTCACCCGTTTCCCTACTTTCTTGTTCATTACAAATCCTACACCAGTGACTCCATTGACAGCTTGTGTGCTAATTATCCTGTGTTCCCCAGACCAGAAATCCTGTGCGTCCTTCCATTTAATCTCACTAATCCCAACAACATCTAACTTAAGTTGTTCCATCTCCCTTTTTAAGTTTTCTAACCTACCTGCCCTATTCAGACTTCTAACATTCCACGCTCCGACTCGTAGAATGTTTCTATCCATTCTGATGACTCCTCCCTGAGCAGTCCCCACCCGGAGATCCGATTGGGGGACTATTTTACCTCCGGAATATTTTACCCAGGAAGAAGCCATCATGATATATGTAATTTGAGAGGATTACATGTCCTCGGGATACCCTTTGGGTCTTTAATGCAGTGGTTTCCCGTTGCCTTCTGCATCCCCATGCCGTTGATCATTTCTGATTCATCCGCCTTTAGGGGCCGTTTCCAACCCCAAGGGCAAGAGGGTGCCCTGAACCGCTCCCCGCTCTTCCGCCCTCCTTTCGGAGGCCGTTGGCAAGCAGTGGGTGACTCCTTATACCGGGAATCTTTCAGTCGCCAGAGCCTCGTCCGTGCAAACAGGGTGCACCACGTGAAGGAGAGGTTGACATTTGGTTGGAAAAGACTAGTATAGTCTCTCCCAAACCCTTA